>JAODLL010002963.1:0-10000 GCA_026546735.1 Forbesichthys agassizii | reverse complement strand
GTGTGTGTGAAATAATGTGTGTGTATGTGTGTCCCCGGGTGAGGAGGCCTCCACTCCTTTGTTGCCCAGCAGAGCCGACGTCACCGAGACCACACTGTGCCACACGCTTAACCTTGAGAGATAGCTGACCTGTTCTGCCCAGCCTGTAACTTTCCATTGGTCTTCCAGTGTCAGTTCAACTTTTAAACAATAAGATATAATATATACATCTAAAATAGAATATAAGATAAAAGCATCATTTTCTACAATGTGTGTGTGCATTTGGAATTCCATTAGGTCAGCCAAATGCTGTGACTACCTTGTACGCATCCCTTGCCTCAACCGTACTTTCCACTGTCTGCGTGTGTGTGTGTGTGCGTGTGTGCGTGTGTGTGCGTGTGTGTGCGTGTGTGTCGGAATGCATGCAGGTCAGCCAAAGGCTACAGCAGTCATTGTCCTTGTGTCTTCTTGAGATTGTTGTGTTTCTGTCATTCTTTTCTTTTTTTATGCCTTTAGGTATGTCTTCCTGGGGTCAATCTTGTGTTGAGAATGAGAGAGAGAGAGGGAGAGAGAGGGAGAGAGAGAGAGAGGGAGAGCGGAAGAGGGTTTTGAGTTTTAACAGCACTTTAATTAGACAGCTGTATATTCCATTTTATGGTTCATTATGTTTTTTTAACATGATGGGTGATGTAGGGGAGTTCAAGAGGTTGTGGGATTATAAAGGAGCTTTGTTTACGTCAATAATAATGGGATTATATTTTGAGAGGGGAGGAAGAGAGAGAGAGAAAACAGTGTCTTTGATTGGTCAGAAGCAATATTGGACCCTCTCCATCCAAGAAATTGACTAGTGGACTATTCCTGAGGTTCTGGTAGGGCGGTGATTGGGGTCGCAACCTGAGACTCATTTCATTACATTAATTGTAATTGTACATGAATTGAAATAATCTTAATTACAAAAACAAAATTAATTACATGAATAATCTTCATTACATTTAAATTCTGTCTTTTGTTATCGTAATTACTGTTTGCATGTGGTTGAACGGCCAAAGTGTCTTGTACGTGGGCTATGCATGCTTAGTCACTATATTAGATACCATCAACACTAAATAACAAACATTTCAATAATGTAATTCATAATATTAATTACATGGGTTGTATTTAATTATCTTCATTTAATTCATATTATGAGTTGCAGAACATTTCATATCATTCATATCATAAATAACATGAGTTGAATTAATAATATTTATTACATTAATAAGTTGCAGTTATATATACTCCCAATATCTTGATCACTATTTATAAACTTTTCAGTTTTCCTAACTTTCATCCTTGCACAGCAGTTCATCTCTCATCCAGAATGCATGAACTCACTACCGTATTGAATCACACATTATTCCAAATGCTTCACTATATTTTACAGTATTTACTGTCATTTATCCCATATAGTCTTTTGCTATTGACTACTACTGTAATTCAAGAATACAATACTGCACCATCTACAGCTCTGATTGGCTGGGCCACGTTTACATTACAGTATAACATGACCTATGTTTTTGTATTGATAGCAATGAAATGCCGAAGTAGCTCTTCAGATAATATAGGAATGCACTTCTGGTTGGTGTAATTGTTCTTGTTGTTTAGATTTGGAATATATTTGTATACAGTCTTACAACAACACATTATTATATTCATCTAGTTGGCGTTATGGTTTTGAACTTAAGTTAACAGATTTGAAAAGAGTATGTAACATATGCAAATTGTTGTGTAGGTCTATAGTTTTGGACCGTGGTTAGGTCTGAGTAAGAAAAGAATCCATGACATTTGAAAGATGTAGTCTCTGAATGCATTGCATGCCAAAGCAATGAAAAACCCTCCACGGTTTAGCCTACATGCAGTATACTGCTGCTGCGCTCACTGTGTGGCGTTTTGGAAGTGTGAAAAATGTATCGAGAAATGAGTCTAAGCAATTGGAATAAACAGTAATAACATGAGTTGCTTTACAGTAATATCATTGATTACATTTAAGAATGTAACATAAATACTGTCGCACTTATTACAACAACTTACAACAACTGATTGGTCAAAGTTGACAAACAGAAGGTCAACTTTGCTTTTTCTGATTTACAAGACGGCCTAAATGTGTTCAAGAGTTCACTGTCAAACCTCTGAGACCTCTGAGACTTGTTCGCAGGCGGTTTACCAAATTGGATGCGTGAATATGCTTCTGTCTCTGCCTTAAAGTTCCACGGCTGCGGCGTTAAACAAAGGCAAATGGAGGCAGGGTCGGACTTGGACTGAAAAACGGCCCGGGACTTTGAAGCCAACCGGCCAGAGAACCATCTAGAGTAGATCTTGTTGGCAAATACAAATAGCACACCATCCACTATACTAAACTATGATACAGTAGTTTATTTAATTTTGTAGATAGACTTGCCCATATACCACCTTGCATTCGATTTTATTTTGGGCCAATTTGATCTCTGTATGAACAAGGATCAGTCCAAGATAGGAGGGGCCACTCGTATCCCCCCTCATTATTAGTTTGGCCCAGTCTGACAAACACACAAAGACAGCGATGCATTGTAGTGTAGCAGGTGCAGTCAGCCGGCCGGTGTCCTGACATTCTATCCTACTCGACAGATTGTCCTACCTCGTCATACTGCGCATGCGTACATTCGATATTGCGTCATTTTCGTCATGACTTGAGACACGCCCAACATTTTTTCCTACCGGCTTCCAGAATTATATTGTTGTTGAATATTGTGGAAAGGTTAGTATTGCTGTCGAATTCAATTCTATATTTCGCACCATTCAGGGACGTTTTAGAACAATCTAACGAAGTTATTTTCACCCGTCGATTTAATTATTTATTTGCCAGCAGCAGCACTAGCTATACCAAAACGTTATTTTGTCCCGTCAAATCATACTGCTTTATTTCTATAGCCTAATTTAAAATCTAGCAATATGTAGGGTAGGAAAGTCTGACAAGGTAGGACAGATGGTCAGAACACCGGCCCGGTCACAGAGTGTAGAGTAAAACATTAGAAATTCAAACATAAAATCTCTTTGACCACTGGCCGGTCCGGCCAATCGGCAGTCCTCCCGAACATCCCGATGGCCAGTCCGTCCCTGGATGAAGTTAACATGAAGGTCACTTCAGCCTCTAAACTGTAATGCGAAATGCCACATGTGAATAACCTGCATTTATATAGCATTTTTCTAACCTTCCAGCAATGATGCATACTATAAAAATATCTGATTGTATTTGATTTATTTTGACATTACATTATCTATTTAATTCATTTTTATTTTTATTTTATCTTGATTTTTATTTTCTTCCTTATTAGGTTCATCACTAACCCTAACCCTACAAATCTAGTTTAGTTCAAATTAAAATATCTTTTTAATAACATCTAATATTGTATTCTGATTATGTATATATACTTAATGCTATTTGTTCCAGCATAGGTAAAATAATCAAAAACTAATAATGAATACAAGAATATTACAAATATAAATAATTATATAAATATAACAGTGGAGAGTTAACGCCACGGGGCTAAGCTAAGCTAACACACACTAGCCTAGCATGTGTTTGCGCTCACCATGGTTGCATCCGAATACCCGTACTTGTCTACTATATAGTAGGCTAAAAACAGTACGTCACAATTAGTATGTCCGAATACTCAGTAAGAAGTTGGTAGTAGTCGAGTGGCGTACTACCTCCGTAGTGTACAAACGTTCCACACTATGCTATCCCATAAGTCAGTTGGGCACTATCCAGAAAAAAAATCGAAGAAGAGAAATAGAGGTAAATAAAATATAACATGACGGGAGCAAGCAGCGAAGGTGCAGCGATGTACAAATGTTAGTATCATAATCATACTATCACTCCAAAGTAAAGACAATTTAACAATGAGTATTTAGATGCAGCCCAGGTCTGGGTTAATCATTAGCATGTGCACAAGGTTACAGTACGTACGACTAAAATGGCCGCCAAGCTGGCCAGTGTAGAATGTTACCGCTGGAAAGCAGGCATACAGCTCTGCTGAAATATCAAATAAAGATGTTACTGTGATGGTCTCTACCCGCCCACTCATCCTCCCTCCCTCCCTCCACGATCCCGCTTGGTTGGGCAAGGCCAGCCAGAGTTCACCATATGTTTTTGTTGGGGGGGGGGACGGAGGGGATTGTAGCTAACGCGCGTTACCTAGCGCGCCTGACTCAATGGCTACCAGATGCTAGGCTACGCAGGCTATGCTAACGGACGCTACGTCCATATGAGTCATGAAGAAGAAGTACCGGATTAAATGGAGGTGACGCTATGCTGTTCGCCTGAGTGATATTCAAGGTTTTAGAGCGACATGTGAAATGAAACAAAGTACAGTTTCTTGCGCTTATGACAACGTTCAGTCACTGTTTTGATAATGTGAGCCAAAAACGACATTATAGTTTTAATGTATTATTTTGCTTTATTGAATTTATTATAATTATTATATTAAAGTTATAAAGACACACTCAGACGATGAACTCTGTGGGACCTCTGCTTGGCTACCATACGTGCGCGCGCACACACACACATGTACATGCACATACAAGCACATGCTCAAACACACACACATAAACACCCACTCACACACACGACTGGCTGGCTATGTCCCAGGAAATATGTTTCGCTCACACACACACACACACACACACACACACACATTGTGTTTACTGCTGGCCTGGCAACTATTAAAATGGATTTGAAAATGTTGTTTAAATGCAGGTTGTGTTTGAGCATTTCTTGCCTAATTGATCTGCATTGTGTGTGTAAACACACCTGCAAAGTGTGCACATGATATAAACACACACACACACATTCCATGTGGATTTTGGGATATCCCTAGCCTTGCGAGACCATCCTGATCTTGCATGCTTCAGTTCGACTGCTAGAATCAGTTGACCTGGCGTGCCAGATGGGTAGCTAGTCACACGTCCATCTGGGGAGCCGTGCATCCACACTGTTTGTAAAAGACAGGCAAAAAAAACAAAAAATCCCTCGGCAGTTGACTGGATGACCCATCAGGTCGTGTTCGCTGTGGGCATAAAACACGCCTATATAGCCTTCGACACAATGCGAATATTCGCAACTGTTCATAGGCTTTCCAGACTGATTCTCGCAGCGACATTAAACTGAATTCTTAGCCGTGTGAGATCAAGGTGGCCTCGCGAGGCTAAGAATCAGTCTGGAGAGCTTCAAATCTTTGCGACTTGAGTCCGAGTGACAACCTACCAATCAGTGTGGTACTGATAGCTGCAGGCATGGTTTAAGTGTGTGAAGTCAGCGAAGTTAACAACCTGGAAACAACAAGGACAGATAGACGGTTCCTCAAATCAGCTGCCAAGTATTTTTTAAAGTTCAAAAGTGTCGATGGACGGCTCCCCAGTGGGCCTTGTGTCTAATAATTCATATGGTCTGTCATCTTAGGAAATCCCCTCGCCATTGTAAAACCTTAACCGACCGCCAGACGACATTGTCTTTGAGTTTAGTTCCTCATTCAGTGATAGAGTACATCTGAGATATTTTGCTGTTCCTGTGTACTGTCTCAGAATATGGTTGATGTAGCTGCTGGTAATATTCACATTGCCACAGCCTGTAACATCAAATAGTTGTAGTGAAACCAAATGCTCAAATTTAAACTGTAGGTCAGGGCTGTTCAACTCCAGTCCTGGAGGGCCGCAGCCCTGCATGTCTTAGATCTCTCCCTGCTCCAACACACCTGATTCAAATTAACGGGTCATTATCAGGCTTCTAACAACCTTGAATCAGGTGTTTTGGAGCAGGGAGAGATGTAAAACATGCAGGGTGCGGCCCTCCAGGACCGGAGTTGAACAGCCCTGCTGTAGTATATGCAGATGCTTTAAACGCTTTTAACGTGTTTACCCTGTTTAACCTGTAGATGGCACTGTCTATTGTATAGTATGATGATGATTTCAGTATTTGGTTACCATTTAATTAAGTGGAAGTGTGTAAAAGCTACTTGTCAATGGCATTTTGTAATCTAATTAAATATAAATAAATAAAATAAATAATCTTATATATCTTAAAAACAGGTGTTTACTGTGATTTTACTGTAGGCGATTAACAAGCAAATATATTATGCTAATATATTTGTATTGCTGATCGACATAAGCAGAATACTTTGATCGGACGCAGTGTGCAGACGCTCTAGACACTCTCTAGATACTGTCTGCTACTGTTATTAAACATGTTCGCAAAGTTAATAGAGATGACAGAAAAGATCGGAACTGACATGATAATCACAGTAATGTTCTCTAAACCCAGCAAGTGTTCTAAGGAAAAAATATCCAAGGACATTCTTTGGATATTTGCCCCCGCCAATTTTCAGATTGTATTCTGACCATGTGTGTGTGTGTGTGTGTGTGTGTGCACGTGTTTGTAGGTGTGTGTGTCGAGATAAAAACTCCAGAGCCAATGATAACAGGATTACCGGAGTGACATATTTGATTTGAGATCTCTATTAATAGTGTAAAGAGTGTGTGCGTGTGCGTGTGTGGTTACGTCTCAAGCATGTGCGTGTGTGGCCGTGTGCGTGCGTGCGTGCCTGCGTGCGTGCGTGTGTGTGTGCGTGCGCCCCACTTCCAGTAAGTTTGACTATTTATGATTTGGCATGGCACAAGAATCACCTTTGGACACATGAACACACCACACAGATCAAATCTGTCTGTCCAGTAACGCTGTTATCATAAGCTGTGGTTAGATGATCTGCCTCACACAAACACACGTGCACGTGCACACAGTGTAAGATGAAGAAACACTACCCTGAGTAAAAGCCTTGATAGATTATTTTTAGAAGGGAATATGTCCAATTTACTCTTATTTTGGAATTATCTTTCTTACACACACACACACACACACACACACACACACACACACACAAACGTGTAGCATGTAAGACAATAATGTGAGACAGACAGACAGACAGACAGACAGATATTACAGTAAGGAATGCTGCAGTCAGGATTATTTTTTGCAATGCCGCTCGTGTGTAACAGACAAAGAAATTAGGACCAAATTGCTACGGTTACGGGAATTTGACCGGCAACCGCCACCCCCAGTAACCCAGTGTTGACCCACTAATTCCAGACCCACAGAAAGCATGAGTGTGCATGTGTGCATGTGTGTGTGCGTGTGTGTGTGTGTGAGTGGAATTTGTAAGTGTGAGATGGATACATTTCTTCTAAACTGTGTATTGGATGGTTGTGGCTAAAGCTGTCATTGTGTGTGTGTGTGTGTATGTGTGTGTGTTTCAGTGGTCCAGAACTACAGGTGATGACAAGACCAGAATGTTTCTTTCTTTCTTTTTCTGTCTGTCTGTCTGCCTGTCTGTCTGTCTGGAACATGCTCGCTGTCAGACTTGAGGTAATACCGTCAGTGGCCTGCAGGGGAGCATGTGAGGCCATGATGCATCCCATGGACTGGCTATTAAAGCCTGGCTCACTTTCTGTTAAGCATTTAGACAGCAGGTCTCTTACTGGTAATCCTGCTTTTATGAGGACCTTCATGTGAAGCCAGATCTAACGCAGACACACAGACATGCCTACACACACACACAGGACTTAAATGGTCCATGAGTTGTTGGAGACGAGAACAGATAATGAGCCTTCAAACTCTAATGTGCAATACACTTTTACACAATCTCCTGTCTGACCGCAGGTAAAACACACACACACATGCACGCACACACACACACATGCACGCACACACACACACGCACACACTCATACAGACACACACACACACACGCGCACACACAGTGGGAGTATCTGGAACGATATACATGAAGCAGGAACGTGTGTGTGGTTCCACAGTGTGACCCAGCCAAAAGGAGACTGTGTTCCAGGGTCACTCTGGAGTCACACGCGGTTCAAATCCGGGTCAAGACCAAAGATTTGTATTATTATACAAAGATGGATCGTTGTAATGCATTTCAATGGAGCAACACACACACACACACCTTCTTCTCTGCCTGTATGGTGTAATTCATGCAATGACATAGGCAGTGGCCAGACATCTACATCTACCATCTTCATGGCCTAAAACAAAGTCTATTTACCTTAAAACAGTTGTTGTGGCTCCAGATTGACCGTAGGTACCTGGGAATTGATGATATACTGAATACTCATAACACCCATTATCGCCCCCAGAGATCAATATTGGGCAATACTGTGGTGATATTCGCATACCTCCCCATTGACTGGATCCTTCTGGTCTGCATGAAAGGCGAAACATCTCTGTTCAGTTATATTCTCTCTGGCTTATAGCTGTGCTGTGCTGAATTTGATGCGGGAACATTTCAACCACATAGTGTTTTACAATATCATTTGTTTAACTATGTTGAAATGAATTCACTCAAGTCCCTATTAAAGGTCTTTCTTTTGCTGTTAGTTATCCTTCTCTCCCCCTCTCTCTCTCCCTCTCTCTTTAGTCAGCTAGGACATAAGAAGCAAAGACCAACAGCCACAATGTGTGTGAGTGTGTTTACGTGTGTGTTTAAACAGAATCAATCATCCTTTGAAGATGTGTACGCGAGCACACACACACACACACAGTTCTTCATTATGTGTGTTTACATGCTATTTATTATTGCAACTGAGCCAACAGGTTATAGTCAATACCTTCCGGCTGTGTGTGTGTTTACTGATCATAACCATAAACACATCTCTTGTGCTGAACAGTACAGGACAATGATTTCTGACAAGAGTTATGTGCTGCTGGCTCCATGTTCATGTGTGCTCAGTGTCCAAATGTAATTAGACTGTCCATCACTTTGGTTGTTTGTTAGTGGAGGGGGGGGGAGGGGTGGAGAAGAGGGGGGGGGGGGGGGGAACAATGGGAGCAAGGATGAAGATAATAACAGAAGGAGGAATGCTGGGTCACCGCAGGACGTTGCTAATAACAACCAGCCTGCGATGCACATTTACCCAGCATGCTTTGCGTTGGGCCAAGGAAGCATCGTCCCCGTCACCGAAGGTCAGCGGAAGGCCTTTCTCCCTTCACTCCATCTTGTAATTAGAAGTGTTTGTGCCTGCGTGCGTGCGTGTGTGTGTGCGTGTGTTCTGTCAGGGGTTTAAGGCGGGAATTATGGGAAATGAAACCAACTTGAACATGAAGCACCCCGCCCCACACACACACACACACACACACACACAAATAGAAAGCAGAGGTTCAAAAGTGAAACGCGCTGCATGGGAAAATCCTCTTCTGCTATCCATCAGTCCTTCATCAATCCATCCATTCCTTTCATTTTCTCCCTGTTTCTTCATCCAGCATCTCAGTTTCCACCTCTCTCTCTCTCTCTCTCTCTCTCGCTCTCTCTCAATTCAATTCAATTGTCTTTATTGGCATTAAAGTTTAAAGACAATGTTGCCAAAGTATAAGAAACAAAATAAAGCAAAAAACTAAAATACAGTCTGAACAACAATTTGGACATAATATGGGACATAATATAGAACATAATATAGGACATAATATAGGACATAATATAGAACATAATATAGGACATAATATAGGACATAATATGGAACATAATATAAAACATAATATAGGACATAATATAGAACATAATATGGGACATAATATAGGACATAATATAGGACATAATATGGGACATAATATAGGACATAATATAGGACATAATATAGAACATAATATAGGACATAATATGGGACATAATATGGGACATAATATAGGACATAATATAGGACATAATATAGAACATAATATAGGACATAATATAAAACATAATATAGGACATAATATAGGACATAATATGGAACATAATATAGGACATATTATGGGACATAATATAGGACATAATATAGAACATAATATAAAACATAATATAGGACATAATATAGGAACATAATATAGGACATAATATATGACATAATATAGGACATAATATAGGACATAATATGGGACATATTATAGGACATAATATAGGACATA
>JAODLL010002962.1:0-12044 GCA_026546735.1 Forbesichthys agassizii | reverse complement strand
TCACATGATCATGTACCATAAGTAATAGATCTGGTCCCTACTCAGGGAACCGAGGATGTGAAAACATCCCAGATGTTATCCTCTTAAAACCTAAAATTCATGCCCCAGCATATGTACTGTATTGTATGTTTGAAATACAGCTGTGAATGATGGAGTCCCAAACTAAAAGGCAACCTTGGACACAAATCAACCATTTACAAACATTTCACTGAAACAAAGTATTTCTTTCCACAATAATGTACATTTTATGGTGTTCTTAGCGTGTACCAATAGGTCTATTATCTGTCGCATAACAGACTGACCTGTCCATTCTACAGCTAGTGGTGAATTGTTTGTCAAAGCCTCACTGAAATGCTCAATTTTATTTTTTTTATTTTAATTTAATAAATTCAGCTTTCACCACGTCTTGGAATGAATGAAAGGAAACCAAAGATAATGCTTTTAGTGTAAGACTGAAAAGGTTCATGCACCAGTCTCCAATGAACAGAGATGTCTGTAAATATGTTATACGTAGGACTGCAGATCTATATAGTGAGTCTAATTAGTTAGAAATGTCATAGACATCTGTCAGCTATAAGTGAGTGAAATGAGTATCTGCTCTGGTCAATAGCTCCTGCCTCTATCCACCATATTCCTGATCTGAGATATCTCCCATGATTCATAGCGCATGAATAACGGCTCTATTACTTTGTTTCCGGTTGTTTACATCCAACTCAGTTATTAGCCTATTAGCAGTGGTACAGTGCAGTGACTTAACAGGGTTTTTTTGTGATAAATTGTTTAACAAGTGTTTGCATTTAGTCAATATGGCAAGTGGTCCGTTTGAGGAATTTCTTTTCTAAAATGGCAGAGCTATAGACTGTACAGAATGGGTATAAGCATGTCAAAGCATGAAAGGCATATTGCTTGTGTTAGGAGAATATAACTTAGACTATGTCCTTAGAGACAAAAGTATGTCTTAAGGAAGGTAGGAATAAATACCCAGGTATTTTGTTTTTCTGTGTTTGTATTTCTGTGAAGTCAACATGGGAAATTGGTTTTGTTGAATGCGTTTTGTTTTCTTGTTGGAATCCTCCCACACTTGTCGCTGTTATGTCTTCTCTTGGGTCCCCGGCATATATGAGTCAATAAAACCGACTTAAAATAGTTCATTGTCAAACAAGATGTCGGATCAAATGATAATCCACCTGGTTGTCTAAATCCTACTGTAAAAGAAAATGAACACACCATGCAATCCAGTCAAGGGGACCCATTCAAGTGGATAAAGCCCCGGACACACTGCAAGAGACTAGCAGCGATGTAACGACAAAAGACAATTGAAAGTAAATGAGATTCAGCAAACTGAAGCTACGACAAGCGAAATAATGGTCGGCGATGAGAAGTGGGCGGTACCGAGTTAAACAAATCTCAACCAGGTGAAGCGATTGAGACGACTACCAGTGGGATCTAAGGATATTGTTGACTGACAGATTGACTGAAACATTTCGGGTGGGAAATATACAAGAGCGATACCAACCAAAGCCTGGAATGTACAGTACAGCACTGAGACTGTAATGTGATTAAGGGCTAAATAAATGAACTTAATTTGACTTGACTTGTAAAAAAGCAACCACTGCCAGTGGCTTACTTGCATAAAAGATAAGATACTGTGCCGGACAAGTGCACTCTGCCCGAATTATTGTGTATAAAACACTCATAATAAACATTTAACTTTTTTAATTGGTACAGCCAAACACGGCACTAAACCTGAGCTCATTGTTCTTCTCTGTGCAGTCGGTCTGAGCATTGACCGGAAATGGAAAACCTTATGGTTGTCATGGTGGCACACAATTAGTTGCTCAGAAACAAGGTGAAGACATTGATTTGCTGTAGATTTTAGGTACCTGATTCTGTCAAATTAACCTTGCATGTAAATCACATGAATGCACAAACAGGTTTGTCAAATGGCAGACCAATGGGTTTCAGATGGAGGGAGAAGATGAGGAGGAGGTGGGGTGTGGGTTGTTTGTTTCTTTATTTTTAGTTATTGCTCGTTGAAACTCTCAAATCATACTTACAGCAGCTTTAAGAGCGTCCGTTTATCTCGCCCTATGGCTCCCCACAGATGACACAGCAATGGTACCTCATGCATTTTTTATGCATGTGGTACCTTCATACATTCATGTCCTCTTAATGTAAGTACTCTACTGTATTGTCAATTAGTGGTTTGGGTGGACAGCCAGGGAATGCGAGTCTCAAAAACAACAATGGCGGTTCCCAAAGAGGTTAACCTAGACCTAACCAGTTTTATTCAAATTTATTAGATGAGCAAAGAATGACACAATATGTTTTCATTCATTTCGACTGACTTCATCACGAGTTGAACAGGCTCTGCTGGTTATCACGTTCACCCAATCACCTGCCAAGTACCTTTTGAAAGTGCCTACCCTTTAAAGACTGTTTCAGTGGACAACTTCCCAGATTCTGTGGTCGCGTCCCAAGTTTTTTTTACCTTTTTACAATTTTAATGGAAGTTTTTCCTTTCCTGGGGGCAGAGCAGGTTAAGGAGGTGTGTTTCTATGTGAAATATGCAAACCCCTTTGAGACTGAAATGTGAATAAGGGCTATGAATATACCGGGCTTAACTTTATATTTTGCCTATACATTTCAATATAAACAAAGCATGTGTTACTTATAGGAATGTTCCTTCAAACAAAATCACAATGGTAAATGGGTCCATTTGAGGGCATACATTGACCATCACCAAGTCTACATTATAAACAGACTCCACACAGTAGCTGCATGCGCTTCAAAATCACTGGCACATTTCCTTCACATACAAATGTGTGTGAAAGATGTGCGCAAATCTAATTCCATAGTGAAATGCTGGGGAGTGCAAAAAGTAATTTCAAGCCCTGATCATTTCTATAAAGTTGCAGTTATCAGCAGAGCTTGAAGAAAGACAACAAATACCATTCTGTTAAAGTCATAACAGACTAATTCAGATTTTGGTCTAATTATTATTAATATTATTATCAGTTATGGAGTAATATTTTTTTTTTTCCTACCCAATACCTGGGTAGGCAAAAAGAGTTACAGAGAAAAGTTGAGAGAGAGAGAGAGAGAGTTGTTGACAACCATTTATTCAACACACTAAACAGATAAGCCATCTTAAAAAACACACCAACGCCTTTATCCTCAAAATGTAACGACAAAGAATAATATAAAGATATATTAAATTAACCAATTATTAAAAAAAGAAATTCCTCCAAGTCTCCCATCATTTTGAAGAAATTGAAAATAAATTAATGTCTTATTCTGGCCATGATACAAAGCTATTTTATTCAAATACAATCTAACTATATCTTTCAACTGTGAGAAGAGATGCCCACGGCTGACCTTGCAGTTTTTTCTGCAAGGTGTAAATTAAAATTGGCATTGATTTATTGATCTGAGGCATATGCATTTCATCTGGACTCTACAGCTGTTATGACAGCCCTAAATCTGAAGTTGCTGATCAAAACAGCAATAGCTATGTGTAAATAATAATTGCAATATGGATCTGTGGATGTGGAGGACATCTGTGGTGATGATGATGATGATGATGATGATGATGATGATGATGGTGATGATGATGTTTTCCACTACCACAGCATATACCATAGTTCTATGATTTGGGTTGCACACAGTGAATCATTCAAACAAGGCAACTTCCAGGCTAGTTTCTGTTCTACTGGCTAAGATTTTCAATGCAAATTGATCTTTGTAAAAAGCTAAGACATGTTAATATGGGAGCAGCATTGCTGTTATGGTGGTACACTCTTCCTCGAAAGGTGTTGCTTTGGCATCCATTGTTTGCCAATTCCCCATTAAAAACCTTTTTTTTTTTTTAAATAAAGGTACTATACAAACAATCAACAACTATGCTGTACTTCCGATGAGTGCCTAGTGAAATAAGATAGGTCTGGTTTCACGTTGGCTCCTTACAGCATGAATAGTATAGTAGAAAAATAGGCATTTTAAACACCCCAGCTTAACCCATACGTCTAATCGTACACCTAACCCAACCCTATATATATATATATATATATATATACTGTGTATCTATATATCGCAGGCCATCTTAGATGTTGTACAAGTGTACAAATGTTGTACATTTGTGTCCACTTCTGTTTTTATCTTACTTCACCGCTGGGTCCCGTACTCACGCATTAACAGGAGTACATTTCTCTGGGACTGGCAGGGTGCCATGCAGCCCCTGTGCTACTGCTCTACCACATCCTTCCATTTGACCATTCATTTATAGCCCATCATGGAGAGGAGAGGAATCACACTGTGATCTTATGAAGGGAAAGAAATATTAAACTGTAAAAGCACAAATTTACCTCAAAGCCAGCCAAAACCCACTGGTGCATTTTCATTGTATTTATCTACCACTATCACAGTGATTACATATACTTTTTTGTGAGTAGGATTTTAGGAACGTGGTTTCCATTTAAAACATTTCAAGGACTGTTAGTGGTTCACAGTACTTGGTGATTTGTTGCTTATCGATGGAATTCACCACATGGTGAATAATCTGTCTGTTTGATTGTGTGGAATGTGGAAACGCTCCGTAGGGCTCCCAGCGCTGTTTGATGTGCCTTTATAGGAGCAGGACCAATGTTGTTAGAGGCTAAGGGCTCATTAAGTTTCACCCAGGATGGAGATGAAGTGAGGGAGGAAGAGGTTTTAGGAGGAGAAAGGCAAGGGGCAGACTTTACAGTTTATAAAGGATGAGCCAAGAGGATATTTGACATGAAAGGTAAAATAGCAGGTCTCAAAGAGAGAGGTTGGGGAAGAGGGGGTTATGACAGAGTGAGTGAGAGAGCTACAGAGGGAGTGAAGGAGAGAGAGTGCAAAGCGAAGAAAGAGATTATCCTTTTAAATGATAGGGAGATGCGGTGGGATGGCTGAACTGAGATGATGGACGATACACGAGATCACGAGTGTGGATTGAAACAGGAGATAATGATTGACAGATTGGCCAACTGGTGTCAGATGGGCGGTGAAGGCAGGCCACAAATCATTCTTAATGCAGAGCCCCTCGTTACAGTTTCAGATTTATTTGTTGTGGATTAATCATGTTTGTCTAAGTCTCTCTGGCAGTCTCGGGTGGAGAGTGTCCACAGTGCTAATGTTAGAATCAAGAAGTGGTTTGCATTTGAATGAAAATTGCTGTATGACTGTTCTGAAACATTGTGAGAGAATATAAGGTAAGCTTTCGTCGCACACGCCCCCTTTCAAAAGTGACAGGTGCCCCGCCCCTAATCCAGCCCTTAGTCCCGCCCCCATACTTCCGGTCCAGCCCCATCCAGTCGTTGGCCCTTCCCTGGAGTGTGACGTCATGGTGGGAGGTGCCCCTGAGCGTCGGGATTTTTATTCGTAGCCAATCAACGTCCCGGGGAGGTGTCCTTGAGCGTGGGAATTTTTATTCTTAGCCAATCATTAGTGCCCCACGCGTTTAGTCATCCCTCCCCTGCAGTGTGACATCACCCTTGAAGGGCCCGAGAATGTTTTTTAAAAAAGCTCACTTTTGCAGTGAGACTTCAAACCGTGAAGATTGCAAACATGGCCCCTCAAAGCTGTAAACTGAAGTATGAGCATCGCTTAGGGTATATACCATCTGAGGATGGTAGCATAGTAATGTTCAACTTGGAAGCGGGTGATTCCTATTTCAACATGCGCAAGCCCTTCTTGAAGTTAACCTACGTTGATTTTTTATTGCTGGACTCTGTTAAGGAGATGATGCATTACATTGAAAATAAAGCCTTTTATTACTTAAGTGTCTATATACACATTTCCCATAATCCCTTGCATCCCCACGGTGTCTAACAAAGTTAAACATGACGTCACACTACAGGGAGGGACGACTAAACAAGTGGGGTGCTTATGATTGGCTAAGAATAAAAACTCCCACGCTCAAGGACACCTCCCACCATGACGTCACACTCCAGGGAAGGGCCAACGACTGGATGGGGCTGGGCCGGAAGTATGGGGGCGGGACTAAGACCATATGGGGCTAGACCGGAAGTATGGGGGCGGGACTAAGACCATATGGGGCTAGACCGGAAGTATGGGGGCGGGACTAAGGGCGGGATTAGGGGCGGGGCACCTGTCACTTTGGAAAGGGGGCGTGTGAGACGAAAGCTTACCTTCTATTCTCTCTGTTGTGATCATAAGTGATCATAAAAACAACATTGTTGGTTTGGTTTGAAACTCAGCAATGTGCATTGTTGTTCTTTCAAAAAAACAGCAAGCTGGGCTGTGAACATCTGGTGCTGTCTAATGCAGTTAAGGGATGTACCTTGGTCAAACAGTGGGTATACACTCTACTGTTTCCACCTTGAAAAGGGTATAGGCTAGATAGATAGATAGATAGATAGATAGATAGATAGATAGATAGATAGATAGATTAGTTGCAACCTCCGCTACTAAGATTGAAAAATTTGCTGCAAAAATTTGGTGTAATTGTAATGTCCGCTTTCAACTAATTCGTTAATTTAATTAATTAAGAAGAAAGAGTTGCTCTAATACAAATGTTTTAAATGTGTAATGTATTATTTGGCTGGCACGTGTGGCTTGAAATACTCCCAATGAGAAAGAACTGTGTCGCTCTATATCCAGTGATTGATTCAACTATTCATAACACACTTTTAGTTAGTACAAGTCATACAGCTGTGTCTACACTGCACTACACACTTTCAGAAAGCAACACCATGTCTGACAGTGCGCCAGGTTATTTTGGAAAGTAAACAAATTCTTACTTCGTATCTTGGTAACCAAATGATGTGCTCTCAGAATTCTGTGCACCTTACAGGAACCCAGCTAGTGTGTAAAAGAGGTCATATCTGCAGTCACCTGTTTAAACCCTCCCTTTGTGTAGGTGCAGCTGCAGTCAGCGACAACCAACAACACAAGCAGTATTCGTATGGACCCATTAATCACAAGTCTCTGCGTCCAATTGGGATACGAATGGAGCACCATAATCATCCTTTACATGCACCCTCCCATTAAAGCTTCTCTCCATATGCCAAAGCCAGTACAATATTTCCACAGGGAGCTCAGAAGTGTGAGCCTACTGCCAAGATCTGTTTATTTTAAAACTAATAAAATCCCTAAATAGTTTGCTTCCATATTCTTTGCTCAAATTGATAGGAAATTAAGTGTAAACATTATGACCTTAGCAATTATTGACTATTCCCATAATAAATCAGAAGCTTTTTTCTTAGATGAAATTGTGTGATTAAGTAAATAATCACAGTTTCATCAAGGCAATCTATTTCAAGGCACATCTGACTTTTTGAAATGTGGTAGTCTTGTAATAATATTGTTGTGTTGTAACATGTCATGGAAGATCTTGTTTTAGATTCTGGTGAATAATTGATTGAATTGATTGAAATATATACAGTAAGACTCGAACAGGGCACGGGCAATGCTCCCATGAGAGATATAGAGGGAGAGGGGTATAGACAAGGCATAAAGCTAGTGTCAACAGAATGTAAAGAGAGATGGAATGAGAAAATGAGGCAGATGTAGCCTCAGACTTCAGACATTCAAACCCCACCGTAGAACAATATAACATGCTGTGTAGAGCTACATAATTAAACTGAAAACCCCACTGCTCCATGGATAAAGATGTATTTACATTGTGTGAGTAATGTCACCGCCTACCCCAAACAGGTCGGGTCTTATCAGCTGTACAGTATGTGAGAAAATGCTAACGCTGATCTCAGGTGTGTGTCGTTATTTGACTCCCGTACAGAAAAGTAAATGAACCGTGAAGGTGAGGCCTGAATAGAGATTGACACATTTCTTGCCATGGAGATGTGTTTACAGCAAACCTCCTTAAGTCGAAGGCTATAGGTAGTCAAAAAACAAACGGGTCCACACACACAGACACACACACACACACCTTCTCGGTTGAGGGATAATTCATTACTCCAACAGAGAAAGCTCTCTTTGTCAGGGAAACAAGGAGCACAGTCTATTCTGACCATAATGGAGGTCTGGCAATCTTAATTCCTCCATTAAACAAACTCAACATAAGCCATTGGATCTGTCCCTAGAGACAATTGAATGGATAAGGCAGTCGTGCAGCAAGGAAATATTCTGGTATCACTGGTGTGTTCCCATTAATCCCCCAGTGTGTGTGTGTGTGTGTGTGTGTGTGTGTGTGTGTGTGCGCGCGTGCGTGCTGGTGTGCGTGTGATTCCTGTTCCTGTCTGTGCCAGTATTGGGTATATGGTCGACAGCCCCTTAGCCAGTGAAGCAGCTGCAATGCTCTGCCACACCATTTCACTGTTTATAACGACAAAGCTCTGCCTGTGAGCAAAACACCACAAGGTAATAGATGTGTGCACTCATTCCATTCTGCACACTAGGGTATAGCATCGTCTGTCAACCTATAGAAGTATTAAGCACTGCAACATATTGTAACATGGTACAGTATAGGAACTCATTTACTATTAGTTTTGGAGTAGTTTGACAAAGTATGTTTTACTAACAGGCCACAGCGGGCCTCCATTGCACACAAAGTGACAAGCAATACTTGCTGCAGTTTTAACATCTGGAGTCACACCCAGGGGCGGTACTCTTCCTCCTCGTTCTACTTCGCCGGCGTGCTAACCATCGGCATGCAGCCGTCCATATATTCAGCACACCCCACCTATACACACCGGACCATTCATCAATCTCTTTATTCATTGCACCTGTTGTGTTGTGTGTGTATGTCCTGTACAGTACAGTGTGTTTGGGGTAGTGTGGCATG
Source organism: Forbesichthys agassizii (assembly GCA_026546735.1). Taxonomy (NCBI): domain Eukaryota; kingdom Metazoa; phylum Chordata; class Actinopteri; order Percopsiformes; family Amblyopsidae; genus Forbesichthys; species Forbesichthys agassizii. The sequence continues at coordinate 3,256 of JAODLL010002962.1, read as the reverse complement.
GTTAGTTGTTGTTGTGGTACAATTTAACACGTGGGTTTATATTTAGAAGACGGTGTAATTGCAGCCTAAAATGTGTTTTTTGATCTGTAAACTAAATGATAGGACTGAAATGTGAAGAGACACATCAATGCTGGTGTTAATATTAAATAAAATTAAAATGTTCATAAGAATCTCCCTTATGCTCCACACACCATCTCAGTTTGAAATCATCCAATGCCCTGGGTATTAAACAATACAGCTTGCATTCTGTTATCTCAGTTGTACTATATGTAGTGGTGTGCAAATTACTTCCAAAATGTAATACGTTATAGATTACTACAGTAGTTACTGTCATTTAAGAGTAATGAGTTACATGCTATTAGAATATTACTGTCTTTTGCATTACTTTTGAGTTACATTCACCAAAATAGCCACGAAAGTAGGCCTACAGTATGACTTAACATTCTAAAATGCTAAAATGTAGTTTATTGCAGCTCATTATACAGGTGGAGGGCAATGTGGTATAGCATAATTACTGTGTTGTAGGCCCCTAAGGCTACTAACAACTTAGGATAATAGGCACAATTACGGCTCATGGAACAATATAATAGGTAGGCCTAATATTGCGGAATGCATTGCCCCCTTCCCAACGCTGCTTGGATTCAGTGGAAACTTTTAAAACACAGATGGAAACTCTTTTATTTAAAGAAGCTTTTAGTTAGACTGTAGGGTGGTGAGGCCGGTCTGACGTGTATTTCTGTTTGTTTATTTGCTTTTGTTTGGTTATTTATTTGTGTCATGTGCTGTCATGTATTTACTATTGCTGTGTATTCCCCTACAGTTTCGAAGCACTTTGTGATTATTATCTGTGAAATGTGCGATATAAATATATTTTACTTTACTTACTCACTGTCAAAATCGCAAAAGCAGACAGGTAAATGATCAGCCTACTGCTTATGTGCTGTTGTTACCTAAGCTATACGGTACGTAGACTTCTGCAATGGCACATTTCATGATGAAAACCGCAAAACAAAAGCAAAGCAAGTAAATCATTTATTTCAAAAATCCTCTTTTTCTCTGGTGGCAAAATGTTTCACGGTGTTGGAGAAAATAAAAAATATATATATATATATAAAATGCATTGTAACTTGCGTTACTGAGATTGTAAACGGTATGACATTACCAAAATTGTGTTAGTAATTAATTATATTATAAAGCAATATATAAAGTAATTGCGTTACTTTTGTAACTCGTTACTCCCAACACTGTTTGTCTGCAACATGGCCGCTATTGATCAGAATGGCATCTTGACGTCAGTGCACATTATGAATGATCAGCTGCACTCTATTCACATGGGAAAGCAATGAGGTCAGACAGGCAATTATGTACAGGCCATGTATTGACGGCTACTTGTTCATATGAGGTTGTTTTCATATAAAATAAAATAAATTCTACTCAAATAACAAGAGCACAAGAAAATAACAGCAAGATAATGTAGATTGAAACAGAAAAATAGATAAAACCAAGCAACATGGCTTACCAAAACATTCAGAAATCATAATGAGATTACCTACAACTGCATTTGGAAGCACAATTTAAGTGATCAAACTCAACAAGCAAAACTGACAGTTTGAGCATTGTACTGTATGTGAAAAATGTCCAGCTACAGGTGTGGTCTCATTAGCTAGACAATAAATGGTTTATTCCTGCATGACAGTGTTCTGCCCCACCAAGCAAAGCATTAAAATACAATTTCTACAGCAAAACCGCACACATTTGTAAAACGTTTTCCTCTGCTATATTTGCCCAAACTACATATTTTTGGATATGTTTTTAAAAGATGATAGAAGAGGGTATCCAGCAACTCGACTATATTTTCAAACAAACTTGCTTTTGGGTTGCTGCCGATCAGAAGGGAGAACCTCTGTGAGTGACGTTGATTCAACTAGACACAGTTAGCTGTATCAATATTGTCCAGTGGCTGAAAGCCAGGGAAGCGTGGCAAGAGAGTGGCTGAATAACATTGTAATTGCTGACCACTGCAAAGTCGCAATGCAATACTCAACGTAACCGCGGCAACAAAGAAGTAACGAATTGGGCCTTTAAGCATTTATGCACTGTATGTGTTAAGTGTGTTGATGTGAATGTGTGTGTGCGCGTGTGTGTGTGTGTGTGTGAGTGTGTTACTGCAGTGTGTGTGTGCGTGCGTGTGTGTGTGTTACGTGGGCTTAAGTGATTTTGCGGTGGTCTGTCGCGGTGAGTCACAGATGAGTGAGTGTGAAGAGTGTCAGTATTTCCCAGTGGTCTGTGGGTAATAAGAAGAATCATCTCCACAGCAACACCTCTCTCCAGCGAGGAAATGAATCACGGAGCAGAGAAATGTAAATGTCACTGTCACTGTCAAACAGGCCAGAACTCAGACATGACATCCAGAGATGACAGCTACATCAAGCTCTCTCCCAAGTGTACTAGAAAGGTGGAGATAAAGGCCATGAAGACTGCCTTCTACCACCACCCCCTCCCTCAACACACACACACACACACACACATTCCCTGACATAACGCTGCTTTTCATCAGAAGGAAATAGTAGGAAAACCCTCTGCTCGATGTGTACATTTCTCCTGAACCACATGGAAGCGCTGTGTTGTTGTGGCGCTCTAAGTGACTCTGATCCATTTAGCACATCTCTCCAGAGATCACAGATCCGATGCGGTGAGGATATTATACTGGAGATAATCTGCCTTTCCTGAGCGAGGGGTGGGCATCAATTATGATTATTTATTGACAGAAAGACAGGATGAAAACAATAGTGTGTGTGTGAGTGTAAATGCCCTCCCATGAGACCTGTTGTGTTCTAATCGAGCTCCTTACTTTAAGGGGGGCAACTACAGAGCTAACTAAGGTGGAAGGAAAGAGAGAAGAGGGTCTCTTGCGTGCTTCTAGATGAATTCAACATTAAGGTATTAAAACAAATAAGAAAAGGGCTGCTCTCATGAATTGGAAATGCAGTTCGGGACCAACAGCCAGTTAAATATTGAGTCAGTTTAATGGTTCCTCAATTCTGTTATAGAGTCCTGTTATAGATTTCCCCACATTTCTGCACAGCTCATTGCTGATGTTTGCAAACTCATCCATCCACATATGCGTGTGGTTGTTATGGAGTCCTGCAGAGCTGTGAGGGATGGTAGCCGAGGTGACTGCAAGCCTCCCACAACAGAAGTGGTTCTTACATTCAAAACAAAGAGTGTGAGAGGGCCTGTATTATCTAGGTGTATA
>JAODLL010002961.1:0-12045 GCA_026546735.1 Forbesichthys agassizii | reverse complement strand
GATGGCCTTTGAGGGCGAAACCAGCTTGGCTAAGTCTGTGCTAGGCAAAAACAACAGAAGTGCTAGCAGCTAATTCTGTACAGAATATTAGAATATACTTACAAAATACTTGGAAGTCAGACAGTTTCAACCAGCAGACAGAGTGTACTGTACCTACCGTTGGCCATAAGAAGTAGATAGGCACATTATTAGACGCAGTAGAAAGACCTTTATCATTGTTTGGTGCTTTTTAGCAATGCTGTTCTGTTATTGGCTAAGAACTTAAAATGCTATATCTGTTGGTCATACAGAGTAGTATGACACATATTCGGATTTTAGTAAGGAGTGCACTATCGTTGATTGGAACTTTTAGCATTACTTGTTTCTGATTGGTTCAGAGCTTAAACAGCTGTAACTTGCTAACAATTTGTTATAGAGAGTACTTAGACGTGTCTTTGGACTCGGCAGAGTGTGCTCTCACAGATTTGTGATATAGCCATTAAAATCTTTATTCTAATCAATTTCACTATCTTACCTGGTTTTTACAGGTTCTCTATTAGGCTAGTTAATACATATAGGCTCAGGTTTTCATATTATAAGAAGAGGGTAAGCAGGACTAATCTGTTAGATTTATGTCCTGTCAGACCTCAACACCTAATGCGCTTGCAAAGACAATCATGTAAAACGTGTCCACTCCATCCGAACAATTTGAACACTCAATACTCCTGAATGCATTGACATATTTGAACCAATCTTGGTGTGTAGCAAGAGGGTGACAGCATGTAGTACCTCAAGGAGGTATAGGTATCGACCTATTGATACCACAGCTATGCCATTTTGTTCAGTGGACCTGAATAACTTAAATTATCAAAATAATTTTAAAATATCCAACAATCTGTCTGATACAGCCACTCAAAGTTGATGTCGATGCCGCAAAACAGGAAGTGAAGTCACTGCGTGGCCATTGTTAGTCAGATGGTCACCAAAGTTGGTATGCCTCTTTGCCAGACCCCAAGAAAGAGGCTTCTAGCATGTCGGCCTTATGGGGGCGCTATTCCATCAGAACAACTTGAAAGTTCAATACTCCTGAATGCATTGACATATTTAAACCAATCTTGGTGTGTGCAAGAGGGTGACAGCATGTAGTACTTCAAGGAGTAAGGAGCTAGTAGTCCAAACCATGTGACCACTAGGGGTCATTGAAGTTAACGCTATCAAACAAAGGTCTTAACAATGGTCTACTGCCTCCAAACTTAGTCATTAGAAGGACATAGGGGTCCCAAACAGGCATAAAAAATGTGGGCCTTTTTCACCACTAGGGAACGCTACAGTGCATCGTCAAATTTGCTTTATTCAAATAGGAATAAATCTGTGCTGGTTTATACTTTAGTGAACTAACTTATTTAATTAAATGCAGCATACTGAGCTCAGAAGACTGCCATGAAGAACTTGAAAAGAGAAGGAGTTACCCTGCCCGGAGGAAGCCCAGGGCCCACGTCTGGAGCCAGGCCCAGATGGAGGGCTCGCCTAAGAGCGCCTGGTGGCTAGGTTTGCCACGGAGCCCAGTCAGGCACAGCATGAAAAAGCAACATGGCGCCTCCATCTCCATCCTATGGGCCCACCACTCGTGGGAGGAACCTTGGGAGTCGGGTGCGCTGCCACATGGGTGACAGTGAAAGTCAGGGGCCTCGACGGACCAGACCCGGGCAGCAGAAGCTGGCTCTAGGGACGTGGAACGTCACATCGCTGTGGGGAAAGGAGCCAGAACTTGTGCGGGAGGTGGAGCGCTACCATTAAGATCTGGTGGGGCTTAACTCTACGCACAGTCTTGGTTTTAAAACCGTGCTCCTGGATAGAGGATGGACTCTATTCTACTCTGGAGTTGCCCAGGGTGTGAGGCGCCGGGCGGGTGTGAAGATACTAGCAAGCCCCCGGCTGAGCGCCACTACGTTGAAGTTTAACCCTGTAGACGAGAGGGTCGCCTCCCTGCGCCTACGGGTGGTGGGGTGGAAAACTCTGACTGTTGTCTGTGCATATGCCCTGAACAGCAGTTCAGAGTATTCGGCCTTCTTGGAGATCCTGAATGGAGTCCTGTATGGGGCTCCAATAGGGGACTCCATAGTTATATTGGGAGACTTCAACGCGCATGTAGGCAAGGATAGAGATACCTGGAGAGGAGTGATTGGGAGGAACAGCTTCCCTGATCTAAACACGAGCGGACGTTTGTTGTTAGACTTCGATGATCGATTTTGTGATCGTATCATCTGACCTGAGGCCTCATGTTTTGGACACTTGGGTAAAGAGAGGGGCAGAGCTGTCAACTGATCACCATCTGGTGGTGAGTTGGATCAAGGGGTGGAGGAAAACTCTGGACAGACCTGGTAAGTCCAAACGGGTAGTGCGGGTGAACTGGGAACATCTGGAGGTGGCCCCTGTCTGTGAGATCTTCAACTTACACCTCCGGCGGAGCTTTTCTGGCATCCCTGTGGAGGCTGGGGACATTGAACCTGAGTGGGCAATATTCAAATCTTCCATTGCTGAAGCTGCGGCAGAGAGCTGTGGTCTCAAGTTCAAGTTCATCATAAAGTTCAATTTTCTCGCTTGTATCCCTGCTATGTTGCGTGCTAGGCTCATTTATCTGTGTTGAAAATGAATTGATATTTTGAAAATATATCTGGGGGGATCTGTGAAAGCAACACTCGATGCCCTGACGTATAGAAGGTGTTTCTACCCAAACTGAAAAAAGTAGGTCCATGACCGACGTATATGGACTAACGTGGATTAAGCTGTGTGATACCGGGTACCGGTACGGTGATGAGAGGACAATATCACCAAAGAATTGTATACACTATCGACAGCAATCTATGACAACACAAAAAAAGGCACACAGTCTACATAAACAAGCACACCTGCATCTATTCAAAGGTTTTTAAACTTACTAAAGTCACATGGTTATATGAAGTTGTATATAGCTGTGTTTTTGATTGTTGCTATTATGATGTATTTTTGCTGATATATATATCCATATAACCTTCACCTGTATTTACTTGTTTTATAATAATCTCACGTTGTTATAACTTTAACTGCTCTAGTGCTGGAGTTGTGTACACACGTGAGTTACTGGTATTGAAAAGAACTTAGCGTGGGTCCAGATATTTGACTGATTGACAATTAAAGCGCAGTCCGCAGCCCCCACTCACTGCGGAAAGCTCGGTAAACTACTGAGTGATAAACAAATTAATTGAGTGGGTGGTGCCCCGTTTAATATTAATATATTATTATTAATCATAATAATCATAATTGTACGTGACCCCCCTACATAATTGGTGCCACGTGTGAGGCCATAAATCATACTCTGGTGTGTACACAAATACCGTACTGTTGTTATTTGCGTCACGTGAGCGCTGGGCGCTGCGTTCCAGCCGAGACTGGAAGCGGTCCTGTCACTGAACAGCGGCCATTGTTGTTTCGACTCGGACACAGTTCTACGAAGCACGCCGGCGCGTCATAGCGCCGCGCCCCTTTGCCTCACGAAGGAGGGGAGTGAGCACGCGGCTCCGAGGAGCACGCTGACGCGCCACAGCGTCACACGCCCTGTTGCCTCCCACAGAAAGGGAGGGGGTGAATAGCTCTCAAGACAGAGAGACAGTTGTAGGAATAGGCAGACGCCTACAGCCCTAGTTAGGGGCGAACATAAACTAGAGAGTTTATTTTTAACTCATTTTGTATTTTGGGTAATAAACCAAATGCTGTGTTACCAAAAAAAAAAAAAAAAAAGTAAATAAAATAAAACCCTTTTTGAGTTTTTAGTTTGAGTTTTTATACATTATCCAAGCAACGCTGTTGCATTGGTCGGTGCTGTTCACAACCAGTGCCATTTGTTTGCATTCCACCTTCTGAAGGTTTTGAGCTTTAACCACCATTGAATGCTGTGTTTTTTCATTGCCATTTCAGTCAGTTAAATATTCATTTAATCTCCGGTTGGTTATAAATGTTCACATTTGCTTTACTTTGCTTTGCTGTGCGTTGCATTGTATCACTGTGTGTGTTTATTGCGGTGCATGCCTGCAAACTGAAAACCATCACCATGACTACAGGAGTCACAGATAGGAACAGCCCCATTGATCCCCAGGGAATATTAATTGGATTGAAAAAGTTTTGGCCGATGATATTCTGCCTGCAGAGGCTGATGACATCAATATGAGGAAGTTGATAACAGGCTCACTTCCACTCGCCAAGAGAGAAGTGCACTAGAAGCCAAAGTAGCTTTCATGATCTCAGCTTCACTTGTGGATCAGACACACGTACATAAACTCCAGTCAGACTTGGTAGCCACACAAGTCAAAGTAGAATCACTCAAAGCTGAACATGTAGTGAAAGACAGAGAACTTATAAACTTGAAAGACCGCCTAGAGAATGCTCTCCAGAGGGCACACCCCGAGGCTAGGCTACATGATAGCCCAGCTAGGCCTTTTGAGGCCGAAGAGACAACGCCTTTAACTCCCATGTGTTATTTCAGGCCAGGACGAACGCCAGGTCCAGGCCCCTCCTTGCCGTTCACTGGAGGAGGCTACGCCCCCTCTCCTGACCGCCAGCAAGGGAGGCCCCTCACTGAAAGCCTAAGTAAAATTCCCCGTCACATTCCACGATTTGACCCCAAACCAGGTGGGAGTCAGTATACTCACGCCTACCTAAGGGACGTCAATTTTTATTTACAAGATCTGCCACACGCAACAGCCACTGATCGCGTGTGGCCGTTGATCAAACTGACATCTAATCGAGAGGTCAGCAGCTTTATCGAGCGGCAACCACCCCATATTAAAGCTGACTATGAACGTCTATGCCAGCACCTTATTGACGAATTCACAGACCCGATACTGACTCAGGGTTAACAGTTGCCTTAAATATCAAACAGGCACGCCAGGAGACCCCTAATCAATATTATTGTCAGTTTCGAGGAGCATATTTCAGGTCACGAAACGACCCGCACATGGAAAAGGAGACGCCGTTCAAAACCCTGTTTTTACAGAATCTGCATCTTACCACAAGCCAACATCTTGGCGTGGCCGCATGCCCACGAACAATGACTTCAAGGGAACTGCTTGACTTAGCTCACAGAGTTTACCAAACACAGAATGATCTCTTTAAAACAGGCGCCATCCACCCTTGCTATCAGTTATCCAAACTTGAACTTGAAGGCACTCAAAATCACGAGCCCCCCATAAGACCTACAGCACCGACTAGCCTGCCGTATGATCAAGGTCACGCACGTGACACATACGCTCCTTCAAACCAAGGGCGCGGGAAAGACCGACGCCCACACTCCTATGACGATAGGTTTAAATCAAAACCAAACCAAGTGTTCAATTCCCCACCTCAGAAGCCCTCAGGTAAGGGTAACCGCAACAAGGGGCGAAACTCTGAGTGGCGGGACCGCCCCTCAGAACAGGTTAAAAATAACAGCGAACCTAGTCTGGCAGAGCTACAACAACAAATTGAGGCACTCACGCTCCTTGTTAGACAAAATAAGGAAACTGTCTCAAAAGAGGGAAGTAATAAGGGGTCAGGACTAGATAAGGGTCAGAGGCCTTTGGCCACACACTGAACTACGTCCGCGCCACAGGCTCCCAACCCACCAGGTAATGAAAGTAACACTACAGTTGAGGTCTTAACACTTAACACCTCTCCAGCTCCATCTCCTGTGCCTGACACTGTAACTCCTCCCCTAAGCGAGCTGGCGGCATCTGAACCCAGCCTCTATGGAACAGAGGGGAACCTAAACTTAAGTCCCGGCAGAGATACGCCAACGCGACAAGAAAACAATGCACCTCTTTCTGAACCACGGCCACAAACCCCCGAGGCCGCAGTCTTGACCATTGGAACGGACAGTGAACTGGCCATAGGACCACATTCTCCTATCCTAGCGGATGGAAATAAATCGTTCCTTCACTTTCTCGGCCATCTAACTGAAAAAACACCATCATGTAAACTTTACAAACTTTTTTAACTTTTCAGTGATTTTGGAGGGAATGCTTCCCCACGACACACTGGTCGACACTGGTTCTGACATCATTGTCATGTCATTGGAGCTTTTCAATCACTTGAAGGATGTCATGAGACCAAACCGCCGAACACTAAAGCTAAAACGTGTAAGCTAAATGTGTCGGTTTTCTCCACAGTGGGAACCCAACTTAACAGTATGGATGTTATACATTTCACGCTCGGTCAAATGACCTTGGTGCACCCGGTATACCTATCCGATATACCTTCAATTCCACTCCTTATCGGACAGGACCTTCTGGGCCAATTTGAACCACTCCTTGATTTCCTCCAACGGAAACTGTGGGCCAAGATAAGAGAATTGCGACCCTACCCCCTTTAGATTGCAGAACTAGAGTGTCATCTGGTTGAAACTACTAACACACTCTCTTAAAATGGCCCCAGTCTCCGTGAGAGCACACATGGCCACAAACTGGGTGATGCCCCTGGACACCCTCAGGTCCAATACGAGGACACATTTCTGTGCTCTCTCGGACCATCCATCAGTCCTGACTTTTACGGCCCTTGGCTAGTTAAAGGCCTCACCGTCCAAGGCACCCACACCCAAGACGCTGTGTTAGCTCTCTGGTCAGATCGGTCCGCTGTCAGCATTGAACTTTTCAGCCGTATCCAACCGGCCCAACCTGAACTGCAACTTGTGTCAAGACCTGCTAAGTTCCCGCTACACAATGCACCACGACAACCGCTAAGTCTGTGGGCGTGTGTGTGTTGGAGCTACAGTGGAACCACAGGAAACTGAATCATTATCTCTGTGTCGTTCCCGACCTTCCCCACGCTCTCTATGTGGGATCAGACATTCTGGTCAGACTGGCTGTCCAAGTCGACACCATCAGTCAAACATTATGGTCTTTGGCTCCCGCCAAACCTATCACGTTTGAACTGACCCCTGCTAATTTGCGTTCAGCACAAACAATTCCTGAAGCATGTGCAGTTGAAACAGACACGGAGGTACGAGTGCCTAGTCGAACGAAAGACATGGCCATATGCCTCAACATTCAAACAGGGCAGAGCCTTGCCCAAATTTTTTTTCTGTGTTCTTCCAACCATCTTGCCAGTTTGATGAACTGTGCCTTTCACTAGAGGCCACGCTTTGTCTGAAAGTCTGTGGTAGGTCCACCTATGTGCTGGTGTCAAATTACAACTGGTCTGATGTGATAATTCCTAAAGCCCTTTAGGTCGACTAATCAGTGCAGGGTTCCATGACTTTAAGCTAAGGATCCCGGTGTTTGGGCAAATCCCAGCGCAACTGCTCCCTGACCCACTGAACAATGACCAGGTGCACACGATTCCCTCACGGGCTATCACGATTGCTTCCACAGTGCCACTAGACAACGAGATTGTGAGCAGAACTTCCTTTACAGAAGACCAACAGATGATAGTACACGCTATCACTATTTTGGGTACCGAGGGGGGAAACAGCCCACCACCTGCCTCAAACAAAACCTCTTCCCACAACAAAGGATACTGGTCAGATACCAACCATGTCAACAGAAAGTGCAACAGACCCATATCCTCTGTACACTGAACCAATACAAACGGTGCTGCAGTGAGGTCAAAAGACAACTCCTGTGTGAGCTGCTGTACAAACATAAGACTTCCTTTGCACAAGACTCCATGGATTGTGAACTTACCGACATCCATGCCGTGCGCATCACGACACCTGCAGATGCTCCGCCAACTTTTGTACAGCAGTACAAAATACCTTTAGCATCTTACGAATCGGTTCAGGAAATCATTGACACCATGCTGACTAAAGGCATCATTAGGCCTTGTAACAACACATATTCAGCCCCATTGTGGCCAGTGTTGAAACCAAACGGCACATGGTGCCCCACCATTGATTACCGTAAACTGAACAAACAGGTTCCTCCTTCTCGATGGCCCATGACCCAACTGGAACAATAACTTCCAAAGGTCAAAGGCGCAAAGGTCTTTACCACAATCGATGTGGCTTCCAGCTTTTGGACTATTCCGGTCCATCCCGATGACCAGCACAAGCTGGCATTCACTTTCAATAACAAACAGTACACCTTCACTTCACTTCATTGGCTATGCCAATTTGCCGGCCGAATTCAACATCTTCTTAAACAAGGCTTGCCCTGATACTAGCGAGCACGGCAATCTCGTGTATGTCGATGACATAATGATGAGAAGTCCGACACTGGACACTTACCTGGCGGAGATTGTTCATGTACTCACGCAGCTGGCAGCTGCCGGAGCAAAAATCTCTCTCGCAAAAGGTCAATGGTGCAGGAAGAAAGTGAACTATGTTGGTTTACTTGTTGGACAAAATGGAGTGGAACCACAGTCCACTCGCATCCAGGGGGTACTAAACATTAAAACCCCCACGCACGTGTCTGAGTTATGAAGCTTCTTAGGAGTTTGCAACTACTCGCGACAATTCATCGAAAACTTTGCAGACATTGCGCACCCTCTAACTGAGCTCTTGAAAAAGGATGCTCAATTTAGTTGGGGTGCAATCCAAGCACACTCCATGCAGACACTGAAACAATGTCTCTGTACCGCATCGTGCTTGGCCTACCCCGATCCAAACCGGGAATTTTACCTTGAAGCTGGTTTCTCCGACTGCTGTCTCAGCGCGGGTCTCTACCAGAAACACGATCAAGACAAACGTGTGGTAGCTTATGCCAGTAAAACTTTACTACCTCCAGAATGCAAATACTCAGATTGTGAAAAAGCTTTGTTGTCTACAGTATGGGCTGTTAAACATTTCTCAAACTACATTGGTGGACAGAAAATCATCATTGACACCTGTCACCAACCAATCACTTTTCTGAACAGCCAACGCATCAGAGATGGCGTTGTCACTAATGCTCGCATTGCTACGTGGCTCTTGACCTTGCAAAGCCGAGACATTGAAGTCCGCTATGCACAAAAATACAAGTCTGCTCTTGGCGACGGCTTGGCCGTATGCCAGAACTGTTCACTGACACATCAGAGTTGGACCCGGTCTGGCCGACGCCTCCGCAACCTGAACGAACGAGACACCGCTACTATGATGAAAACATCTGCCATGATATGACCATAGCATACGTGGATGGGTGCTCGTTTCGCTACCAAAACACACTGCGTGCTGGTGTGGGCGTGGTGTGGGTAAAGGACGACCCCTCACAGCTACAACAATTCAGGTTGGGAGCTCAGACGTCCCAATACGCAGAAATTGCAGGTATCCTAATTACCTTGCAGGATGCAGTACCTCACCAGGTCAAGACATTGGTCCTCTGCACAGACTCCAATTATGGTCGTTTGAGTTTCACTTTTCACCTACCTTCGTGGAAGCGTAATGGCTTCCTGACATCAGGCCACAAGCCTGTAAAACAGGCCGATCTAATCCGTACCTGTGACAATATCGTAGAGACGCACGACATGCAGGTTTATTGGAAAATGGTCCGGGGACACTCACGTACTCCAGGATCTGACAAAGTGTTCAATGATCACACTGACTTGCTAGCTAAAGCTGGCGCACTTCAGGGCATTGACTGTGAGTTTCTGCCTGAGTGGCAGCCAGCCACCCCCGAGCCTGCAGTATGTGTGGTAACACGCAAACAAGCTGCAGATCAAGGGCAACAGTCCAGGGCTCCTGTCGCAGTTTCGGTCTCACCGGCCTTCTCTAATTCAGATCGGATCTCTCTACAAGCACAAGACCCTGACATCCACAAGATGGTGCTGTTTCTTTCCAATCCAGAAACCCACCCAATCGCTGCGTCTGATAGGGTGGCTAGCCCCGCCCTTAAGCTCTTGTTCGATGCGAGACGACACCTCAACCTGGTTGAGGGTCTGTTAGTACATGTCTCAGAAGAACATGCAGAGCCTAAGCTTGTGGTTCCTCTGATACATAGGGGGGTTATGCTGACGCATGCTCACGACGAGCCAAGTGCGGGCCATCGTGGGGTCAAGGTAACTTATGCCACTCTGCCAAGTGGCGTACTGGCCAAACATGAAACGAGATGTGGCTGAATACATCAAAGGCTGTTTAGTCTGTTGCCAGTTTCAACCGGCAAACACATGTCACAGATCTCCTTTACAAAACAGAGGAATTGCTTTTCCGTGGTCTGACCTCCAGATTGACTGGGTGGGACCAGTTACCAAATCGACACGAGGAAACAAGTACTTCCTCAATGTCACATGTGCCTTTACCAAGTGGGTAGAATGCCTACCTGCTACCAATGACACTGCACAAACGACCGCCTACCTACTCATGAACCATATCTTGTCAAGATACAGACTTCCGACCCGGGTCAATTCAGACCGTGGGACGCATTTCACAGGCGAAGTCATGCAAGAACTCTGGCGACTTTTGGATGTCAAAAGCCAACTTCACATCAGCCACCATCCAATGGCTTCAGGCCAAGTCGAGCGCACAAACCGAACAGTGGTTAACATGTTAAAGAAATATGTTGCCACAAACCAGAAAGATTGGGATATCAAACTACCCCTTGTCCTGATGGCTATCCGAGCCACACCCCACACTTCTACAGGGCTAAGCCCATTCGAAATGATGATGGGCAGACAAATTACACTCCCGTTACATTTGTTGTACCAGCCCGGAGATGCAAATCTCACTACGGCGTACACCATGCAACAATATCTCCGTGATCTGCACGCACACCTCAGGAAAACCTTTGCGTTTGCATAGAAAAACCTGGATTAAAAGTGCAGAAGGTAGGAAAGCCTACTATGACCAGAAAGCCTCTGTCACTGAGTTCCAGGAATGAGACAGGGTTTGGTACTATATCTTTGCACAGCCTGCAGGGGTCACCAAATCCTCTGGTGGAAAGGTTTCTCGCAAGTTTCTGCCAAGGTGGTCGGGCCCACACCAGATAGTTGACAAACTCTCGCCTGAGGCCTACCGCATCAAAATTAACCAGGGCCAAAAGGGCCCCACATTGAAATGGGTTCATCGGAACCAAATCAAAGCATTCACACCCCCTATGGGTCTAAGAGGGGACTCCACTGTCCCATCGTAAGTAAGCCAAACAGGTGAAGTGTAGGGATACTTAGACGAGAGTCCCTGAATTGTTGTGATCAACAACTGTTCTTCGTGCAACTAACCCGTTTGTTTTGCTTTGTCTGCGTATTTGTTTAAATTTGGTTTTCCCAATTGCATAAAGGGGGGAAGATCACTAGGGTTTGAGCTCACCGCTGCATTATTTGTTTTGATTTGCCTTCCACCCTACGCAAGGGGGGAGGAAATAACACGCTTTGCTCTCACTGCACACTAATATGCATGCCGCTTTCATTTCTTCGTTAAGAATGGAATGCCTGTGGTAGATCTTCATGCTCCGGAGCAGCTTGGTTGATTGAAGTTACCCCAATTGATTCCATTGTACAAGCCATGGTAACCAATATTGAGATTGGACATAGGACTCTGGTCAACGCTCGGTCTGCGCTAGACACAATTATTGTACCTGTAAGTTTAGGTAGCTAAGCTATTTCATGCCTCCCCATGGGCATGCTCTGTAGGCAGCCGAGAAAGCTCAGACAGGCTATGGATTCCCGCGCTAGGTTTTTTCTCCCACTAGGAAGAGCAAGCATCAGGAGAAGAACCCCACTAATCCTCTTATTGAGTTCCCCACTAATACCCTGCCAAGGAGAGTACCAACCAGAGCTAGAGTTGTGTTAGAACTAGTTGACGAATCAAGCAGTCTGAGAGAAGTGTCCCTAGAAACAAGTCCCTTATAAGAGTCAGGCCTAGTTAGGTGCCCTTTCCTGTTAGCATAGGAAGCCACCTGTTCCATCTCTTTCCTACTGTCCTTTCATGTAGTCCGCATACACCAGCTAATTACACCTGAATTATTGTGGCCTGTTTGCTGCCGGAGATGTTTTGCCAACCTGCAGGATCTCGCCTCGTCCTGCCAATACCTGAAGTCACCAAAAGGGGGAAATGTAGTGATCCAGCTGCAGACATGCCACCATTGATAATTCATGCTTATGGATTATTAAGGTTTGGAACATTGGACTGTGTATAAGTGTTTTCACCACACC
>JAODLL010002960.1:0-12046 GCA_026546735.1 Forbesichthys agassizii | reverse complement strand
CCCCCCCCCCCCCCCCCCCCCCCCCCCCCCCCCCCCCCCCCCCCCCCCCCCCCCCCCCCCCCCCCCCCCCCCGACTGGAGATGCTCACGACATTCTTCGCGGCATGGAGATCTTTCTGATCGCCATGACGACCCACCGTACGTGAACATGCAGGCAGGAAATGAAAGATCCCGATAAGAGAGGGCTATCGGTCTGGGAGAGACGTGAAGATGGATGGATGGATAGAGTTAGAATGAAGGATGAGGTGATCAGCGACTAGGGGAGCTGATTGGTGGAGAGAGAGAGACAGACACACTAACGGGCGGGGCGTTCCGGTGCAGGGCGGAGCCTTACCTCCTCGGCTAGCTCCGTTGTAGATGGTACTAATGCTGGAGGGAGCTGGAGGGCCAGAGGGAGAGGAGGGGAGGACAAGATCAGGAGAGGACAACCAGAGGAGGGGGTAGGGTCCATGGGTCTCTGACTGACAGTGTGAGCGATACAGCACTCTGCCCACCCCGCCCCATTAAGTACAAATCGATGTTGTCCTCATAGCAACACAACAAAGCCCACAGAACAAGTTAGCTAGACGAGCGGTTAGCCAATGCCGGCAGTGGTTAATGGTACACTGTGAGTGTGTATTTACATGCACGCCGGGTCCTGTGACTAGGGATGGCACGATCCAGTTTTTTCAGTCCCGAAACCGATACAGATGTCGGCACCTTGGGTATCGGCCGATACAGATGTCGGCACCTTGGGTATCGGCCGATACCAAGTACCGATCCGATTACAGTGTAAAATTAAGTTTTAAGTTAAATTGCAAAGTACTTGACAGCCAATCTCTATTTTAGGACTTAGATGCATGTTAGAAACCTGCTGCTGATAGTGTGGCCTGGGAAGGTTAGACATGGCTGATGCAGGACAGTAGGCTGTTCTGTGGCTTCTGGTGTTTTATCAGGCATCGGCCTACAAATGGGCGTCGGCCTACAAGCGGGCGTCGGCCTCTAAAATGACCGCCGGCCTCAAACATCGTGTTTTAACTGGACGTGAGGCAAGTGAGCGTCCGACTATCGCGTTGCTTCGGACGCTCTGTGTCCACACTTGATCCGTTGCAACAAACCTCGTAGCCTACCTACCAGCTGTAGCCCACTAGAGATCATGACTGCCTCCTCCGTATTCCATATAATAATAGCCTACTATGACAGGGGGCGGGCACTTATGTCATGTCTTTGTTGTACAGGCATCTGCACAGGTTTCATACAAGCACCATGTCCACTTTGTAAAGTAAGATAACTAGCTTGCAAGCTCTGCTGAGCATGCTCATCGAAAACAATCTCCCTCCAGCCAGCTTGCATTAAGAGCTACATTACTGTACATTCATGTAAGTTAATGAGCAGCCCCTACTAGTTTCAACTGTTAAATATAGACTAGTTCTGTGGTTTCACCGCCAGCGACAGGCAGCAATTAGAAACAGGGCGTCCGACAAAAGTTTGCTCAAAGCGATCGTGTCCAGTTAGGACACGGTGTGAGTGGGCGTGGCCTCTAAATGTGCTGTGCTTGCGTTTGTGAAATGGTGCGTGTACTCACCGACTGACAGGCGGGTGGGTGAGGAGTCTCGGGAGCAGCCCTGGCTGCGGGGAATGCGGCTGCGTCGTTGCCCCGACCCCCCGGCACCTCCGGCCCCTGCGGCCCCGGCCAGCACCCTCTGGGCACCGGAGCCCAGCGTGCTTAGGGCCGTGCTGGTCAGCACGCGGCCCGGGGAGCCGCTCCTGCTGCCCGCTGGGTGGAGGAACACACGGTTAACAACGTGGCTGGCTTCCTGGACCCTGTCTAACCACCTAAGAACAGCTAGTAGCTGGAGAGTGGAGACCACTAGCCTCGTTGTGAGAACATCTTGATCTTATGAGCTACAATTTTATTTTGTCACGATTATCAGTCTGGAAGCCCTTAACGCCAACGCCTTTGTTGCAGTAAGGCCAATAAGCAGCTCGCTGACGGGGAACAATGGCAGACTTTAAAACAGTCCGTTAGGTTGTCCAATCATAAGGCAATTTTAGTGAGATGTATTAGCACCGCCTTTATGACATACGCTTTTCAAATGAGAGGTTCCACACTGATATTGAGCGAAGGATCAAGATGGCATCACGAGGCTAGGAGAAGACGCTCTTAACATTCAAGCTGGTGATTTGATGTGGGATGGGAGTGCCCTCTCAACATGAGGGACAGTAAACAGAAAATACAAACTATATATATTACTATACAGGAGATATAAAAAGGTGTAGGAACTAGGGAGGAACCCTCCCGCACATGTTTTTGAGCTGTCTAACATTTGTTTTATTACGGAGGATTTACGGAAGTCTGAAAATAAATCTTGCTTTGAAGCAGCTACCACTTCTTTTTCGGACTAAAGAAAAAAAAGGTGCGTATTAGGGATACGAGCGCAGAAAGGTGAAGGGGGGGCAAGCTTGTGGGGCCTAAACACAAAGCTAGCCTAGCGCTATGCCGCTTTGAACACATCTGCAACACAAACACAAGCAAACACAGCAAAACACACAGAAGGTCTAGCCCCAAATGACTCAAGAAGACAGAAGACTAACCCTAATGGGTCTAATCTATAACAGGAAGCAGACAGGGTGCTATTGACTACTTTTATTAGCCGCACACCGTCTGACACTAATGGACGTTAGCATTTGGTCTTGCCTTGTTATTGTCGTATTGTTTGGGTCGGCTGATCCAGATTCAACTCTCTTTCTTAATCCTTTTGATCTATTAATAACCCCTACGCCGACTGGAGTGCTTGGAAAGTTAATTCAGCAGGTTATGGCGGTGTTCTTACATAAGGTTTCCCCGCAACATAACACGTCCTCGCCCAGTCGCCCTGTAGTAATTACTCTGAGCTCTATCCACCCCTCCCTACAAACACACAGCCGAAGTCTCTGCCAACACTGAAGACCTTTCACCCTCTCTCACAGGACAGACAGGCAAGATGGCCAGGCGGACACACACAAACACAGAGAGTCAAGGCCACCGGAGCAATGAAAGTGCCTACAAGGTCCAGCATGCCTCAGCGAGAATGGGAGGAGTCTAAAGTGAGGTGCAGGTGGGGAAAGAAGAAGAGCAGGTAGCCAGAGGAAGAGAGGGAGTGAACATTTAAAATGACAGCAAGGGTTAAAAATAAAAGAGAAGGAAATAGCGTTATAATCTTACCACCAATAGGGGTAGCAGACTGAGATCCTGAGCCAATAAGCCCATTGGTTGTTAGGAAGGGGATGCGGAGGCAAGGGGAAGGAACAGCAGATTAAACCAGGTGAATTATGGGTAATATGCATTAGCGTTAGCGCACACAGCATCATGGGAGTTGAGAACAGAGAGCTAGCTTGGTTGGTGACATCGCATCCTGGCATTCCGCGGGAATGAAGGCTGAGCCAAACAACGCACAACGTCCACTTGGTTGAAATGCGCCAATGTAATACGCATCAGAAGCACGCACATGAACGCACACTGAACCAGCAGGAAGAGCAGTGCATGTTGGTACAGCCCGTATGTTGATGAAGGAAAGCCTGTTCACTGATAAAAAGCATAACATGAAAGCGGCTAAAAGTAAATACACGTACTCAAAAACCACTTCCCTCACCACGCACACACACACGTCCAAACTTGTCTCAACACAATTCCGCTGCTCTTCCCCCTTTCTCTTTATCTGTTTTTGCGGGAATCTTTCAAGAGGGGTCTCAGGTCCTGATGAGAATACATGTGGGACACACCGGATCTAATTGGTTTGCCGGTCCATGCACAGACCAGTCGCTGCCTTCCTTGACTGCGTCAATAAAATGCGCGTCGGGATTGCATTAGTCTTATGGAGGCAAGACATCGCCACGGCTACTTTAGTGTTGCGTCATCATCGTCATAGTCATCGCCAACATCATCGAAACGTTCCGTCTGCCATTTGGAAGGTCTTACTAACAGCCAGAGCCAGGCTAGAGCAGCGAACACGTTACAGTCCACCACACCACCTCGGGTGGAGACGCGGCATGCAAACAGACGCACGCACGCACGCACGCACACACACACACACATAATACAGATGGGATCACAATGAGAGTGACAGCATGTGGGCCACCTTCCCCACTGTGATTTACAGCCCACACACACACACACACTTTTTGTCTGACACACAAACAGAATACCTGGCGTGCAATCGGATTCGTCGGAACCTGAAGGCATAAAAACATTTACATGGAGCTTATTGTCACCGTGGGGGCAACATGTATTGAGACTCCACAACACACGCGCGCACACACACGCGCACGCCCATGAGCCTAAAAGAGTGTCAAGCCATTTTTCACGCTCAACAAACAGGTACGCATACGCACACATTCTGTTGGTGTAATTCTGTGTGCATTGTGGACGACTGACATCATCTAAAACAGGTGAATGTGTATGTGTTGTTATTGGTGTGGCGGGTGGGCGCTTACGTACGTTGTGACTGGGACACCATCTTGGTGCGACTGCGCCCCCTGGAGTCCACCTGGGCGCCCACACCGCAGGGCGTGGTCAGGGGCTGCTTGGTACGCATGCGCCCTGACCGTGTCAACATGGGGAGGGGGATGGGAGGGCGGTGAGAAGCACACAACACATAAACACACACACACACAGATCAAGGCCGTGTTTCCTTCAGCTGCATTATGAACACCACATTTACGACATATGTTAACATAAATGACACTGTATTGTTGAATGGTTATTGAAAATGTACTGAATGATCATTTATTATATCCTTACCAGTGTTGGGCAAGTTATTCAGGAATAGTAATAAGTTACTAGTTAGTTATTACTCCTTTCAAAAATACCATTACTTTACTTATTACTGGTTATTAAAAGTAATTAGTTATGTTACTAGTCACATCACTATATTACTTTCACAATCACTACACTGCCTTGCCCCTTCCAAAATATGACAACCTGTGTAGTCAGCTCATTTTAGAATTGAAGCCTCTTCATTGGAACAATAGTTAACCTTAGGAGTCAACAATCCCCTAAAGAAAACATTGCAGCCTCTCAAACCAGATGATTGGCAGGTTGGTTGAATTAGCCTACCCTAAGTTTGCTAGAACCAGCAATATTGTTCTTGTAATGCAGTAATGCAGCATTACTTGGATTAGTAATTGTAAAAGTATTACTGTTTTGGAAATAGTAATTAGATATACTACTATTTGCTGGGAAAAAGTAATATTACAGTAACTAGTTACTGCCCAACACTGATCGTTACTTGGTCTTGGGAAAACTACAATATGCACTCCGATAAAATTGAGTGTGCCATACTAGAATAATGCCACTTCTCAACTCAAATCTACAGGAGGAAACACTGCCTTTAGCCTAGCAAAGTTAGCCACATTAGGTTTGCAGCAGAATATAGCGCTACGGCCTATGACACATTAAATCTAAAATGTGTTTACATTCCGATTCAATGTGCACACATTCCAAATTAACTACACACTAAAAGGGTTCTATGGGGAAAATTACAGCCATTCAGACATACATGCAAGGCCACTAATAACACATACACCAGGGAATGCTTCAATGGGCTGGTCTATGGTATTAATGCATCTCCTTACTAATTTCATACAAGATAAACATTTGATCAATTTGGTGCAATTGGTGGTAAAAAGTGTAGCGTTTACCTCCACCAATAAATTGGGTTATCTTTACACTGTCTTGGAATAGCTACTTAAATGTATAACACTACCAAAAGTACAGCTGAAAATGTTGTAAAATATCCCAGTTGAACCATCCCCAAACTAACAAACAGGCCAACACACTCTCTCTCACACACACACCTAATACCCTTACCATTGTCTGCCCTGGTCCCTACAGACAGATAAAACATAGGGCAGGTCATTAAGTGTAAATATAGCATGTGCACTACAGCATGTAATACCTGCCCACAACCACAAAGCTTAAATAATCTTCCTCTATTTATCCCAATACTACGTGTGTGTGACACACATCTCTATAGCCAAGATTAAAACATTAGTAGAAGCAGGTGACCTTTGATGGGCATTACATTTGTGCTATGAGGTGATTCAATAAAAAAGGCTGTGTCATGGATGAGGACGTAATGCGAGGGACCGACAGCAGGGGGTGCTGTGGTCACGTGATGATATGACTGGGCTGATTGGGACAGAGGGGGTTAAGAAGGGGAGAGAGCAAATGAAGACAGGGCCGGTGGAGGGCTCAGGCGGAGGGAGATGATCTTACCATCCGGCTTATCAGAAGCATCGTCTTTAGATGCAGAGGTATTAATGTAACGGGGAAATGGGGGAAAAGAATATTCAACGAGGAAACGAGGGAAACCAAACAATTCACGAGAAAAGGAGGGAAGGGGAAACAAAGGAGGGAAGAGGAAAGGAAGGAAGAGGAAACAAACAGGGGAGAAAAGAAGGGAAAGAGGAGCACAGTGCATTAGTTAGAGAATGACCTGGTCACACAGAGAAACCATGCAGGTCACCGACACAACACACAGCCCTGTATTCACACATGCGTGCACAAGATAATACCCACAATGCACTTATGAGCAACACTGACAGGCAAAACAAGCAGGGAACAGAGGAAGACAGCACAGAGGAGGAGGAGGAGAGGAGAAAAGAGGAGACGAGGAGAGGAGAGAGGAGAGGGGCCAACTCAATTACCCTGAGAATTGGGAGCAGTGTATGTGTGGAGATCCATTATGTCTGCATGTTGTGCTTCAACTGGATGTTATTAGGACTAAATAAAGAAGTACCGACCCTGCTCTGTCTACGCCAAAGGCCTCCACAGTGAGCTGCGGTTCATTTAGCTCCATTGGCGAGAGGGGGAGGGCCTTCTGCCTGACAACTTGCCCCCGGGGGAGGGGGAGGGGCGTCGACCAGGCGCGCCCCCCGGAGCTCGCGGTTTAGCCGCCCCAACGTAACTGACAGGGGCCCTTACCCAATGAGGAGTAGGAGCCGGGGGGTAGTCTTCCCGAGCCGCCGGGTTGCCCGACGTGCCGGTGCTTAGCGACGGCGGCCGCGTTCACGTCCACGTCGCTACGAGAACGCTGTAGGGAGGCTGGCGACAGGCCGCCCTTTGAACCGGCGGGGACTGGTGGGCGGGGGGAGGAGGAGGAGGGGGAGGAGAAGGGTGGGCGTGGCCGGTTTATGGAGGAACATATATACACACACACAACACAGACACATGCAGGCACTGACACACACTCAAGATACCATGATGAACACAAATACACAACGGGACACACGTGTGTGTGTGTGTGGAGTCCATGTGCAAACATGAAGCCCTAACTGGGTGTTGAATGGACACTGTGTGTGTGTGTGTGTGTGTGTGTGTGTGTGTGTGTGTGTGTGCTCGCGTGGTTCTGTGGGCGATGGCTCTATGAATGGTGTGTTTGAGCCTTTCTGAGCTTTAGACTGTTTTGCGTGTTTGTGTGTGTGCGCGCGCGCGCGCATGTGACCTACCTCGCCCGGGGGCCGCAGACCATTTCGATGAGAGAGGCCGACTGAGAGTGGAGAGAGGAAAGTGGGTCAGTAGGAAGCAGAGACACTATGGCGTCACCCCACAGCCTGAGCTCGCTTAATGCCTGACAGTACATCTGTGCTCCTCCTGTGACTCTGTCTCGTTCAAGAGTCCACAGCGAACATAAAAATGAATTGTGTACAATTCCCGAGCAGGCATTGTGTTTAAATACAATTTGCTGAGCACAAACGCCTGTAGGTGACATAACGCCTTTTATTGTTGCATGGCTCATGTAAAAAAAGAACAGAGCGTGGACCATTTCCCTCCTTTAACCTTCTTGTGCCGAGACAGAGAATGGGAAAGCTAAGAGGGATTTCACAATGAGAGCAGGGGGACTTTGTTTCCATCAGAACACACGGAAAGTGGCCTAGTAGACACTCCGTACACACACACAATACACAAGAGGCATGCGGGGAGGGGTAGTGGAACGAAGATGGGTGGTTACTTGAGGCTCTCCTGCGAGGAGGAGGAGGAGCGGTCACTCTGGGGGAGGGAGGCCACGCTGCCGGAGCTCTTCAGGCACGACTGCAGGTTCCTCTGGTAGGACGGCTCCAGGGAGTTGTACAGGGAGTCGGCCTCCGCCGGGAAGCGATTTCTCAGGCCCCAGTAGGCCCTGTGACACACACACGCACGCACACACACACACAGAGGAGGGAGCATTTAATATGGGGCTTTCACACCAACTCTGCGTGATGTCATTTGTAATTTCTTACTTGCGGGCCTCCACCCTGACCTCCGAGTCAGCGTCTCGGATTCCCTTCTTGATGCTTTCCACCAGAACCGTTGTGTGTCTGGGTGAGGAGGAGTGTGTATGTGGGGGGGAAGGGGGGGTGAAAGACAAGGGAAAAACACACATTGATAGTCTTTATCTTTATATTTTAATGCAGGCATATAAACTTAAAAAGGCTAAATATAACTAAATCAAAAGGTCTAGCTTCTGAAATTGGAATATGTGTAAATTCCAAACTCGAAGTAAGTTAAGGCTCCAATAGCAGATGTTTACATTTTGACTGGAAATACAGTATCCACGTCAACAATGAACATTCCAAATGCCAATGTCTTATTTGGAAGAGTACAATTCTGGGAAAAAAAGGCATTCGTCAATCCAAATTGTCGTTCTAAACCTATACACAGTGTAGCAGAGCATGGCTCTACACAGACGTCATCCTCTCTCTTGCCATCTGGAACGTTGACATTAGAATGTCACCATGTCCACATTCCAACGTAGTAGCATATTAAAAGTGTCAAATTCAGAATAGAAGTGAAGTGGCGTATAATGACATTGTGCCTGCGTATAAATGTAGAGGACATTGGAGTGTCTTTTGTCATCCCAGCTCTCACCTCTCCAGAGAGTGCGTCTGCCACTCTTGCAGCAGGAGGTCCAAGAAATCATAACAGCGCCTGTTGGCACGAAACACAATCGCCATAAACGTTCATTACCAAAACAACAATCGTTTAAAGAGCTCACTGCTACATTCATTGGCCTTTACGTCACGGGCAATGCAACAGCAACATTGGTGCCAGGCTCACCTCCTCACAGATACAGACTTGCATGTGCAGTTACTGGTGATCAGGGGGATGAGTCTGGGAACATGGGTGTGCTGGAGAGATAGAGAGGAGCTGGGTAATAAGACCATATACACCACACCAGACTGGGGTAATGCTATGTGGGCAAACACTGTCACACAATATGTTCACACATTTAAAAAGGCCTAGATAATGATTGTAAACTAATACACTGTGTGTCAAATTCACCAAATGTCTCCTCGCATTCCACTAGTGTACCATTCTCTGTGTAAACTGGAAAAACAGTCTGGTACTTCTACACAGCCCAGGCTCCGTTAGTGGGAACACAAATGCCACACCCTACAGCATTAAAGGGAGAGGCGTTTTGATTTGAGTTTGAAGTTAGCCATAATGCTTTAGTAGAATTCTTCTTCTTTTTTTGGTAGTAAAATGACGGTAACGCCAGTAGGTCTCTGTGTACAAAGGTATTAAATGAGGACAAATGGAAGGAAACACACTCGTTTCAGGTTGACAGGTGTGTTTGTTGTGTCTATGTAACCGCCATGGCTCACCCGTATGATGAAGCGGATGGCTGACACTCCGGAGGTGGCCATGATTTTGGCACAGTTGGGGATGAGGTTGAACAGCACGGGGACGATGGCCTCCGCTCCGTGGTCAAATTTGTTCCCCAGCACCGACGACAGGTGGCTGCGAGCAGGCGAGTTATAACGTCAGAATTACGAGTACAGTAAACTGACTTGACATCCTCACAAGGCGGTATTCTGGAACCACTGCTGCCAATGACATTGCACACTTAATACTAAAGTGATTTTATATGACTTTCTGCCACCAGATGGCACACTGGTACTAGCTTCTCAGCCAAACAAGAATACTGTTCTTGTTACGGTCCACACATGTGTGCTATGCTCAGCAGACGAACAAACAGTTTGGAACCACATGATGGCAAAACAGATCAGTCCAGAGACTTAATTCAAAATAACCTGGAAAGTTTTGGACAGTTTTCATACCTTGGCGGACATCATGGATATTTTATTGACACACGTCAGATAGGTTTCGTGAAAGAGACACCCACAAGAAAGGTAACTGCTGTGTCATGCCTAACCCACGCACGAAGACGACACAGTATTTGTGTGTGTGTGTGCGCTGTGCGTCTTGTAATTTTTGAGCAAAATTACACACATCGATGTTTCTAAATAAAGTGTGATATTATTATTATTATTACAAAGGAAACAGAATTATGAGATATAAAAATATGTTATAAAACATTGTTTATTCCAAGACTTCACACAAACAACTGTTTATTCCAGGTCCTGTCGCCAGTCCCAATACTCACGCCACTGTGACGCAGGCCTCTCGCACCACTTGTGAGCGCAGGTCTTTGGCGGACAGTTTGAAGGCTCCGTCCAGCAGGCGGAGGTGCTGGTAGAAGCAGTCGTAGTCGGCCGCGCCCGCCACCAGTAGCGACCGGATCTTCTTGAGCTGCCGTGGTGATAGAGGAAAAGTGTCCTCCAATTAGCACGTCCATCTCATTCCATGCGAATACACATTTGTGGCACACCAATATGGAATTGAGAGTTGAGTTTCATAGCTCATCGCGAACTAGATCATTTTGGCAAATATATTTTCACACTGGCCGTTTCATTGATTTTATGAAAGGATACAGCGGGGGCACCCGTTAATATAATTTTGGATGAAGAACCAGGAGTGGTGGTGGTGGGGGGGGTTGGGTTAGGGTCGGAGTGTCAAGCTCAATCTATTGGCTGTAGTGGTGCATTAAGGGTTTTGGTTATGGCAGGAGTACTTTGAACCACGGCCTAAACTAACCTAGTAAAGACCTGGTTTTATAGGCTACACATTTGGTCCAATATATAAATCCATCTACAAACCCTACATTGTAAAGTTGGATGAGAAAGATGATGTTGATTGGTTGCTGGTTCTCAATGAAGTTACGAAGTGTTCCCAGACTGACAAAGCAGAGCATATCGTAGAAACGTGGCATGCAA
The DNA here is from genome assembly GCA_026546735.1 of Forbesichthys agassizii. NCBI lineage: Eukaryota > Metazoa > Chordata > Actinopteri > Percopsiformes > Amblyopsidae > Forbesichthys > Forbesichthys agassizii. Next base: position 992 of record JAODLL010002960.1, on the reverse strand, counting down.
AAAATGCTGACCGTGTGTGTGTGTGCGTGCGTGCGTGCGTGCGTGCACAAGTTATTGCACAGCGTCAGTGAATAAAAGGGAGAAAGGCCTTCTGCTGCACATGTACTGACAGCATTGGCTCTCTGGTCCCAGTCATGTTTGTCGTCGGAGCAGATTTCACGGATCTTGTTCAGGTTGTCCTCCAGGTCCCTGGATGAGTAGATCTACACAGAGCGGGAAGGAGGGAGAGAGGGAGAGAAGCCTTCAGACAGTGTGGCCTAGATAGAATGTGTAAGTCTGATATTAGCTTAGTGTTGTGTGTGTTTGGGTGCGTGCGTGCGTGTAATACACACTCCTTTGTTTGTTTTCATAGCCGCTCCAACTGTGCGTGCATGTTGTGCGTGTGCGGCCCACAAATTATTGTGTGCGTGCGTGAGAGTGTGTGCGCGTGCGGGTTTACCTGTACACTGGGGACATCAGTGAAGGCTTTGATGAAGTCCTCCTCCTCAATGCCCCCTGCTCCTTCCTTGGATGCTGCTGTCCGGTCACAGAGAAGAGCTTTACGTTAGACGTGTGCCTGAGTTCACTGCTGCATCTGGGCTGTCAGCACTTATCGTGTTCCATCTCAACACCCCCCCCCCCACCCCTCCCCTCCCTGTTTCAGTTTTAACTCGCCAAACCCACAAAGTCAAATCCAGTTGCACACAGGGAAAACAGTGAAAAGGAGCAGGGCCTGTGTTTCTAATGGACTTCCTGGCAGTAATGGGCCTGTCAGGCATTGGTCTCCGGGGAGCGCCACGGGAGCTGGGAGCTCTACGGACCCCACGCCTCCTCACTTTGGGAAAGAGAAGGGGGGAGGAGAGAGGAAGCGATGGAACGGTAAGATGAAACATGTGGAGAGGCAGAGGAGCCTCTAGGGGCTGGAGATATTGAAGCTGATGGAGAGAGAGAGAGAGAGAGAGAGAGAGAGAGAGAGAGAGAGAGAGAGAGAGAGAGAGAGAGAGAGAGAGAGA
>JAODLL010002959.1:0-12046 GCA_026546735.1 Forbesichthys agassizii | reverse complement strand
TCCACCTTTAAAGTGTAACTGCACCCCAGCTCTGAGCCTGACTCCACCTTTAAAGTGTAACTGCACCCCAGCTCTGAACCTGACCCCACCTTTAAAGTGTAACATCACCCTAGCTCTGAGCTCGACTCCACCTTTAAAGTGTACCTGCACCCCAGCTCTGAGCCTGACTCCACCTTTAAAGTGTAAGTACACCCCAGCTCTCAGCCTGACCCCACCTTTAAAGTGTAACATCACCCCAGCTCTGAGCTCGACTCCACCTTTAAAGTGTAACATCACCCCAGCTCTGAACCTGACTCCACCTTTAAAGTGTAAGATCACCCTAGCTCTGAGCTCGACTCCACCTTTAAAGTGTAACATCACCCCAGCTCTGAACCTGACTCCACCTTTAAAGTGTAAGATCACCCTAGCTCTGAACCTGACTCCACCTTTAAAGTGTAAGATCACCCTAGCTCTGAGCTCGACTCCACCCACTGCACAACTTTGAAAAATGCTGAAACATCGTTAATGAGTAATGGTGCAATCTATTGCACTCGGAACAAAATTACCTCTTACACGTACAAGTGCAATGGAACGCTCATTCAAGTCAAAATTCCAAGTCGGAAACTCATGCAAGACTTAAGCTCAAGCCCAGTATGCCAACAGATGTGGAGGCATTGAAGCAAACAGGTGGCAATTGCAAAAACATCTTCAATTTTCATACTTTATGTAGCGTGTTGTGAAACATCTGTGCAAGCAGGCGCCAGGCTACTAGCCTACTGCTTCTGTTGCTCTAGGGTTAACATTTCTCTTAACTAATGGCAACGAGGACAAATAGCCTAACTGATAGCTATTGGCCCTCAGTAGATGCTTGGTGAAGGTTAGACTTGCCACAAACATCAGTTTTCTGCAGAGGTCAATGTTTCATACTGGATGTGTAGTTTCCCTACGCTGCATACGTTTTTTTAAACACCCACAATGCGCCTAATTCAAGGTTGTTAGAAGCCTGATAACAACCCATTCATTTGAATCAGGTGTGTTGGGGCAGGGAGAGATCTAAAACATGGAGGGTGCGGCCCTCCAGGACCGGAGTAGTCCTGGCCTACTATGTGGAACAAGGCATTGGTTTAACAGCAACTTATAAAGTTACACAATGGAATGGTCACACTTCCCTGTAACATGGTATTTAAACATGGGGCTTGGCAGGGCTTATACAATTGAGATCCCAATGTTCAGCCCAGCAAGGTTTACCACAGTTAGATCTGGTTCCTATGACAGAAAGACACTGTTCTCTGAGTTAACTGGGTATTTGTGTAATGGATTTGTGGTGGAGACATGGCTAAGGGGAACTCTTCATACGGCCTCAGACAGATAGTACTACAGGATTAGAATTACAGAATGACTTACCGGGCAATGCACATCAACATAACACAATACAATGCATACACAGTATACTGCATTCATAAAAATGCTATAATATTCTTTTAGACATATGACATATGGTTCATACAAATGATTTAATTGTGGTTATGCAATGTTGTTGTTTTGGTATTATTTTAACATACAGTGCTGAAATTACAGGGTAACTCTCTGATGGAGGTCAACAAACAGATACTGTAGGTAGGCTACTGACGATTATAAACTTTATAGAGATTATAGTAAATTGAATAGGAACTCTCAACGAATTCTACTCATTATATAAAGCACACAAAATACCAGAAAAAGCTTTCAAATCCCACCAGCATTAAGAAGTTCTTTCAGCATCATATGTTAAAGTTGTCTTTGTTTCTTGAAGTGACACATGCAGTTTTTGTCACTGTAGGACATCAATAGAAATATTGAAAATATACATTTGAGACTATATTTCCCAAAATGCATCATGGAATGGATTTGTAACATGATGTTAAGAGCTGTTAAGACAATTCATGTAGAAAGAATAATTTCCTTGTGGATCTGGTGCAGCCGAAGGATCCCAGAAATAGATAGAAAGACGTTTATCTTCCTCTTAAGCACCAGGGACATTTTAATTTGAAGGCGCTTCTTTAAGCTTCACACAGAGGAAGAGCTCTTTATACCAAACATGTATTCTTTTCCCAATACATTGCAGATGTTTGAGGGAGCTTGTATATTGCTTTTCCAAGGTCTTAACTTTCTCCCTCTGGGTCTAAAGCTGAAGGATCGGATCGCCCAATGAGCTAATCCTCGTATTGTTGCCTTGCTGTGCAGGTGAATGAATCGGTTACCTGAGTTAAATATGTCTCAATTTCTGTCTCCCCCTTTTGCTTAGCAGCTGGTTTGCCAGTGGCAGATGCCACTTGATGTTTTCCTGAGAAAACGTAAGGCTTGTGAATGGTTGACTCTGAGCCTGACAAAGCTGGTTTGACATCTCAGTTTTCCTAAGTTGTGAGGATTTATAGGCTAGTATGCATCCTCTCTTCACAGCTAAAATAAGTGTGCGAACAGAGGACACTGGAGAAGATATTAGAGCCACACCTTGACTATATTCGTGCCACTGTCTGCCACCATCCATCCCGATGGAAAGGTATTAATTCAAAAGTCCTAATAAAACCATCCAATGATGTTACAGCTATAAAAATCACCACAGGCCTGCCACAGAGATTCATGTAAAGGACAAGTTCACTCGTTATCAAGCCTTAATTGCGATTAATAAACCTTAATTCTTATGTTATATTTTTATAACCAAATATGCCAGCTTTATGCAAATGTTTATACTTATTTTATTTTTAAATTAAATACAAAAAATTGCAAAAACTGGCATATACTGTATTGTGCAATTAATTGGGATTAAATACATTCCAATACCATCATGAGACACCATGCCAAAACATACAATGTAGTCATGTAAGTCTAAATTATGTGACCACGATCTGACTGCTACAGAAGTATTACCTAAAGAATGTGACTCCCTGTGCACAAGCTCCTGTATCCAGCACTGGTGCAGATATGGAATCAAATCTGATGGAAACCATGATTTGCGTTCTTTGTTCATTTCCGTAAAATAATCGCATTCGCATGTCTGAGCATACTGCAAATGTCACCTTTTTAGAAACGCCTGACACCAGTTCTACATTAGAAATAGTAAAGCTTGCCATTTCACCAGCATTTTAAGCACACTGGCTATAGCGTTGTCTCTTCAGTGCTATGGGTTTTATGTTGATGTTTACGGAGCCAGGGCTGTGTGGAAGGGTAGAAAAAGTACTAGCTTACAATTAGCTTGCAATAGCTGACTATAGCTTAAAGGCTCCACGAGGACACTGGCAACCCACTTACTATACACCAGGGAGAGATGTGTTAAAAGGAGAGGCATGGCTAGAGGCCAACAAGGTTGGTAATGGGGATGTAATGTGGAAGGTCAAGGTGGAGGGGTGGGGGGGTGAAGGGAAAACACGATGGCATGAGACGGGTCCTTTGTGTTCAGCGTCCTTACCTCTGATTGGTGTGCCACCTGATGAGGTAATACCAACGCAAATAACATCAGAGACCATCATTAGTAAATATGTCTAGGAGTTAAATAAATAAAAAGTCTAACACAGAGAGGGGGGGGGAGGGAGAGAGAGAGAGGGAGAGAGAGAGAAATAATATGAACGCAAATAACATCATTAGAGAGAGAGAGAGAGAGAAGTGATACGAACACAAATAACATCAGAGACGATCATTAGAGACAGAGAGAGAGAGAGAGAGAGGGAAACCAAGATAGTGACGAAGACAGAAAATACTCCCAAAAACAGTATTTATCTTTTAAAGCATTTGCTATAATATTTGGATCATCACACAACCACTTAATGTGTTGCGTGCTGCTGTCTTCTATTGATTCCGGTGCAGATGTGTCTTTCTGCATAACTCTATCAACTCATTTGAGCAGATCATTTCTGGCATTAGGGGACATGCAGTAGGGGGCAGATGATGGAGAGGTTGGATACGATTCAGATGCTTCTGAATCGTAGGGGAGGCAACTCTCGGGGTTGAGGGGAAGCCATGGAAGCTGTGCTTCCAGAGACTCGGATTGGGTGTTGTGAAGACTGACACTGCTCTACCGCATGAAGGCAGGTGTTAGACAGACTTCACTGTTGTATATTGTGAAAAATAATAATACTTTATTATATTTTCACAAAGTCAGGATCAAAATCTGAGAAACTGAGAAAAGTGTCCCTTGATGAGACTGTACATCTAATCAAATGTAATTACTACACTTACATATTACAAAGTAGAAACTAATACATAACATCAACTGATCAATGTTTGCTTGCTGTCATAATAATCGTAGAGTTTGTTTACCGTGGTCAGAATCCCTCATATTTTCCCTCATAGCTGGACAATGTTATAAGCTTACTGTAACCAGGAGGGATGTTGAGTGTTAAGACGCTCAAATGCATAGTACAATAAAAAAAATATACAGTATATATATATTTAAATTAAGAGTAAATGTCTCAATTTGAAAAAGAACACCATGGAGGAACAAGGTAATAAATAGTATATATTATAGTATAAGCAATGTAAATACCAAGTACTTTACATTTACTGATTTCTACGGCAGCATATATATGCGTGCCGTGAACCAACAGATTACATTGCTGTCATAGTGTTTATTGTATTTTTTAATTTAATTTAATTGTGGTTATCCTACTTCACTGTAGGATGTCTGTGGCAAGAGACCTGAGGTGCGTTCAAATTCAGCGAATGTTCGTGTCGCATGTGTTTTCTTTTACCTTTACAATTTGATTGTGTTGTTTAACTATTCCAAATTAAATTGAACCTATAGTCCAGCATCCAGGTGTCTTCACTGAGATACCACCTCAGATCATTTGTGTTCGTGGAGAACTCAAAGCAAGAGCAAAACTGTTTGAACATGTTTATAAATGTTTGTTGTTTTGAATGCATCTCTGGCTCCAGCAGCAACACCACTAGTGTCTTCTTCTCACAGAGCCAACGTCAGCTGACAACGGTGTGGAGGAACAAAGGCGTATTTAGCCATCATCATTACGTACGTCACTGATTGATGAAGCATAAGAGAGAGCCGCTGAGAGTAGACATGCGGGACACACTGCAAGCGACATCCGACGCGTTGTCGCTTGTTTAAATTCTAGACTCCGGCTGCCTACGTATCCCTCTCGCTGCCAAACGCTTGCAGTGTGTCCCGGGGGCCTTCGCGCATAGAAACCGTGTGATTTTCACGTACCTGAGCGAAGCTGCTTAATGCGTCCGCCGCTGGCATTGACTTCCACGGGTAGGAAGTCCTTGAACCAGGAGATGTCCGGGTCGGGCTGACCGCTGGCGGCACACAACATGGTGGCCGTGCGCGTCCTCTCCACCACCTTCAGCTGAGGGCCCATGTCGATGGAGGGGAAGCCAGGTGGGACCTGGTCCTCTGTGGGGAGGGGGGGGAGGGGGGGGAGGGGCAGAGGGGTGACGGTTAGCGGTTAGTGCTCTGAAGCTAATGGCGTTACCGGCGATAGCTAGTAAAAGTGGAGATTGTTAGCGGCTAGCGCTCTTAAGCCAATGGCAAAGCCGGTGCTAGTTAGCAACAGAGAGTTAGGGTTAGAGTGTTGGCCAATTAGAAGCCTGAATTTACTCTTGTTATAGTAACAATGTTGTCAGTGACCTCCGTAAGGAATTCTGACATTGTATATTTTGATAGTAACTGTATGTAAACATGCAAAAAGTCCCATTAGCAAGGCTAAACCAAGGCTAAAGGCTAAACAATAGTTTAGGCTACATCCTAAATTTCACAAACATTGTACATAGCATGTAAACTAAAGATTTTATAATTATAGCAAGATGGAGCATTATAATGCATTTCAATGGAAGCAAAAATGTAACACTTCTGGGATCAAGGATGAAAAATCGCCCCCTTCCTTCCAAAATCGAATACAGAAGTGCCGTCTGTTGGAACCTCTCCGTTAAATTATATTCTCTGAACAGAGTTAACAGCGCACACCCTGACGTCAAACAAAGGATTTACCGGTGCACAAGTTGTGTTGTTATTGTCTAGTTAGTTCCACCTGTGTCTTAGGTAATTACGGGTGTGTCATTTGCTCCTTGTTGATATCAGATATCATTTTTGTTGTTTGCCCCGTCCTGTTGGTTATTGTCACTGTGGATGAATTTTCCAACGTGCTCCCCGGATTAAAGCTTTTGTTATATTTGAGTCTTGCATGTGTGTGGTGCATTTGGGTCCTCACCTCCCGTAAGCATTACCAAACATTTAGACGCGTTTGGCATGAAAGCGTCGGCCGCGGCCTAGCCTCCAGAGGGAATGCATCAATCACACCGTCCGTGATGTACAGCAAACAGATCAAACACCTTGGAGTCACATCGACAATGTTCACCAGTGACATCCTGTTTAATGATACAGTAGCTTCAAGCAGCATGTAATGTCACGCCTCTCATTAAAACAGCAAGGATGTGTGTGTGTGTGTGTGGGGGGGGGGGGGTTGTGTCTCGCAGCCTGTCTCGCTGGTCATGAAAACATAACTAGCGCTTCCCAGCTTTCATTTCCATCTTGCACTAAAGAATAAAGTTGATCATATTATTATTATTATTATTATTAATAATTTAATATTGGATATACACAATGAGTACATAATCATTGTGCAGCCCGTTAGTTTAGCCAATGTTTCCATTGTTTCCAATTTGTTTCAACAGCAGTTATGCTATTTTCTAATATATTATAAAGTAAAGCAGTTAGATCACCCTGGTAACCATTCCCCCCCCCACCCCCCCACCCCCCCACCCCACCCCACCCCCACACACCCCCCACCCCCCCCCCATCTCTTCATGGCCCGCTGCCTTATCTGTGTGTGCGCTGGACAAATAATCCAGTGTTTCTACAGAGTCAGCGTTGTGACTGAGACTTGCTATCCCTCTTGAATGATCCAGAGTCCAGAGGTATTTCATCTGCTGTGTTAATGGGAACACAAACAAAATGGTGCAGACCGCACCACACAACACTGTCCCAGCCCTGGCAATGCATGTCCAATATACACAATGAGTATATATTCATTGTGCAGCCCACACCCGCCTTTTAAACACCATAGTGTGTTCCTCCACAGAGCATTTAACTACAGGCTGCACATAAATGCATGTAAGTAACACAGTGTGTGAGTGTGGCCTGGCTACAGACAACGTTAAGCGTAGCAACAATACGCTTCCATAATAACCAATGGGACCGGCCACACTAGCCATGAGAACAGCGGGTAAGTGGAGCGTATACGCTGCAGAGCTTATAATAAAGCTTATAAATAGAACAGTCTTCTATTTGTGTTTTTTTACGGGAGGTGTACGCATACACACTTTGACACATAAATGGGTCATAAACTGTGGATGTTCATTTTCAAACCATGTTAACGGTAGACAGGATTTGACCCACGCAGCAGGTGTATTCAATAAAAATAATAAATCAGCTTTGCATACCCTATGCGTTCGTTGTAGCCTGGCCGGTAAGTGTTCATAGTTATGGTATACCTACATTAAGTTTAGCCTGTATTTGTGTTTATCTAAGACATTTGCTAGTAGGCCTTTAAGTTCAGTGTTTGAGTGAGTCCCTTGTTTCCATTGGAGCTCTCTGATGTTAACAAATTAGGTAGAGCCCCACCCTGATATGACACACAGACAGACTCCTTTGCAGGAGCAATCTGACATTGCAGACAAGGATCCCTTTCCGTCGTGGACTTTCCCCACAGACTAACTATGGCTGGAAGGGAATATCTGGAACATTAAAGAATACTGGAGACACCTGGGCCAAACAAGGATATCCAGTTTCATTTCTGCTCTTACCTTCAGTGCATCCACAGGATGATCTGAGAGAATAGTGTTTGAATGCAATATAAATCATTTTCCTTGATATCAATTTAAAATAATCCTTTAATTAAAAGCCTTGTTCACCTCAGGTGGATTCATTTTCTGGGAATAGTCTGCCTTGAAGCAGCCTTGACCCAAAGTTGAGGTCAGAACAATGGATGCCAAATTAGCATTTAGCTCTGTCATTTATCATACATAATAAGTTTTAGGGCGCTTACACGTGATAAGCGATTTGCGCTTCGCTCACCGCGAGGTAGGGCGCCGAGCGTACAGAGCAGCTCTGCGCAGCATGTCTCTAGGCAACGAGGACTATACACTACCGAAGTTTGAATAACAGTTTCTCACTAGCTAGAAATGCTAAACAATGAATATACATTTTTCTAACATTATAAGCATAATATAATTATTTATTTTCAGCGGATCTCAGCGGAACCAGTATTATGTTTGTGAACCATTTGTGCTGTTATAAATAGTATTATGAAAGCATAAGTATAGAATTTGAATACTTTTTCTCAAAAACACCATTAAAAACACTCAACTATAATCAAGAAGTATAACAGAAGTAATCTTCGATTCCTAGCTTCAGTGAACACATAGCCATGCGCTCAAAATGGCCACTTTGATTGACATGTCAATTGAGCCAGTCAGAGCTGTCAAATAGCATATACCTCCTGTATTAGCCAATAAGATTGTGTGTTGAATGAATAGCCTTGCTCTCTTCTTACAAATGGAGGGTGGGTTTATCTGAAGACAGTAGTGATTAATGGAAAACATGCATGCATAATTTGAAAAAACAAATACTCGAATCCCAATATTTAAATCGAATAGATACCCAACTAACGAATACCCGAATAATTGAATATTTGGAGCCAGCCCTAATTTGTTTGTAATTTCACTGCAGCTTCTGTCAGTCACATGGGCTACTCACCGGTTGGCTTTGAAAGGTCAGCGGTAACTAGGTCAAAGTTTAAATTATTTGAACTTTGAGTGCAAGGTGGCAATTTCAGGATATGCACGACGCCAAAGGTAGCGATGCCGCACAGTTGGGCGTCACCGCTCTCCCCATAGGACAACAATGGCACAGCTAGAGCAGGTCTGTTGTGCTGCTCATCACCTTTACGCTTCTAATTATGCAGAACACAGAAACGAGCATGGGATGAGGGCAAGACCTCCAGTGAGAGGATGCATAGAGAGGAACCCTCTGAGACGCTGCCAGGCAGGGAGCGGAGGCCTTTTAAGAGCGGCTAACCATCTTAAAGTGGAGATATATCCTAAAGCTGGCTGCACACTGCCCGAACAAATGCCAACCCACTAACTGTTGAATTGAACTGTTGTCTGCGTTGGTCGGACAGTTTGACATGTCCAGAAAACAAGTAGAGAACGGATGTCTGTCCTGTAAGTTACTGTCTGGTCAGTGTGCGCTGGCAGTTTGTTTATAAAGGCTAAGACAAAAGACAAACCAAGGAGCAAAACATCTGCAGGTGTATGGCTTTGACGCTCGAGAAATAGAGCCGTGTTCTAAACCTCATGGGGTCAAGAGCTCTGCTTGTGGGCTTTACAAACGGCCACCAATAACTGCCAACTTTAGAATGGCGGGGTGCTCAGCCTTGTTTTGAGTTTGAAACTTGCTCTCAAAACACACGTCATATGCACAAGGAGTAGGGTGTGTGAATGAAAGGGATTTGTCAAATACTCCATAGCTTCACACAAGGCACCGGTTGAAAGATCTACAGTTCATTACTGCTGAAAACGGTCAGCCTTTAATTTTAGCATATCACAGAAAAAACTCAGTTCTCCATAAAAAAGCAAAAAAATAAACATGTTAGTGAAATGGTTTGACAGAGAAAGGGCAACAGCATAAGATGTAGAGCAGCATTTAGAGGGAAAGGTCAATGAAAAGGTGTGAAATACAAAGAATGAAACAAATATGTGGGAAGTGTGTGAGAGACAGGGGAAATGCCAAAGTGTGAAGAAACGGATCTATCAAAACTAATCATCTTCCTTTGAAAGGAAATAAGTGAACATGTTGTTTCAGCTGCCCTCAGGGTGTGTGACACGACCAGCCTGACGGGATTTGTGCCTGTACAAGCCTCAATCACGTGAATCTACAAGATCCTTCCCCTACATTACAGTAAATGTTGTAGTGCTCACAGGCAAACCTCACAGATGGAACACAAACAGTTGGTGTATTAAGGTGTAACTGCACCCTAAAATGTGTTTTTTGATCTGTAAACAAAGTAATAGGACTGATCTTTGATGAGACACATCAATGCTGGTGTTAATATTGACATCCCGTTTTTATAATAATCTGCATTTTATGGGCTGAATCTGTTAGAAATCACCCCAGGACCTGTCTGGTTTTTATCAGTACACTTAGTACGCTCATACGTCATCAAACACACACGCACGCTCACATTCACCCATTCACACACACACGGTGTTTCTCAATGTCAAGGAAGGATCCTTAGCGGCTGGATTTCAATGATGCCACGTCATCAAATCTGGACAAAGTACCGTTCCAATGTCTAGAATGCTTTAGAATTCTACCAAGGACTCAGTCCTTCCATCAGAGGATTTTGAAGGATGCATGTGTGCATCCTTCGCGGTCTAAAAATACCCACAATCCTGTGCAAACGTCAGAAAAGGAGAGATTTAAAAATGGCGCAAAACCAAACTAACAACAAAACAGCACGAACCATTGTTTTTTCAACTGTTATTTAAAAACGAATCGTGCGGTTTTATTAAGCATAATGATTTTGCAGGTGAGACTTTTTTTGAATGACGTCATCTTGCACACTAGCTAGGTCGTTACATTACGCGTTCTTCCAATGTCTTTCCTAGCCTCGGAAGGACCCAACTAGGAAGGCACTTTAAGTGATCCGTCCTACCAAGGAATCATCCTTGACATTGAGAAACACCCAAAGACACACACGGTGGTGTCAGCCATGCAAAACAACCTCCATCCACCGGGGGCAGTGTAGCGTTCGGTGTCCTGCTCAGGGACATCTCGATAGGAGTTAGCGTGGCTCGGACCTGCAACTTATTGATCACCTGGCTCTGCACATTCAGTCACTGCTTTTTTTCAGGCAACAAATCGGGTGAGGCAGGACTCGTCATCAACGTGGTAACCCAAGAAAAGTCAATTCGAGAGGAGAGGAGAAGCTAGATTTGAGCGTAGATGATCTGTCTACCAAGAACTGTATGTTGATATGAAAATAAAATCTAATGCGTATGAGCATATATTGTTCTACTGTTATGTTGTTGAATGTTGCTAGTGCTTTTATCACTGGTTGTGTTTTATGTTGTCAAGATATTGTCATAGAAACAAATCCTGAGCTTTTTAATGAAGCGTTGGAATGATCCCCAGCGCTCCGCAGTGCTCTGCGCCGCTCCACGGCGCTCCACGTCGCCCTGCCAGCTCTAGACTGCCATGTGGACAAGGGGCTTCAGGCTCTCTATACAAGCTACAATACAACAGTATCAGATATACATGGGCCTACATTAGGCGGGGATGACCTCCAATAGCAATAATACCTAAAGGTTAACACTTCACCATACACAACAATACAGGTGTGACCTGTTCACGAAGCAGCGGCTATGTACAGGAGGCTCTAGAAGGTGAAAGGATGCTCTATCTCCTCCCCTAACAATAACGCTGAACTTGTGAACCCCTGTGACTCTGTCACCCAATACGGTCCTCCTTCCACAGTGTAACCCATGCCACGCCCTTTCCCAGCCGCACCCGGCTCTGGGGAGCTCGGTAAGGAATGCAAGGGTGGAGGCAAGGTCGTCAAGGCCCCTGTTTTGTCCCCATAAAGGAGGTTTGACACATGGTCACTGAATGGTTACAGGGTCATATTATGCCCTCTTTTCCAAATGTTGACACAGTTCCCTAAGGTCTTTATGCAATATCAATGATGATTAAACAGTATCGCTGTATGATTAAAGGCTATATAAATAAATAAAATACATTTGACTATCGCTCAACGTTCCTTCCGCGGTTACGCCTCACACATCGAAATGCATTGTGCAATGCAAGTAAAGCGTGGTGCTACGGCTTTGTTGATACATGCGGTGTTCGCGCCAGGGCTGTGTACAAGTATCAGGTCATTTTTCCAACACGCACAGAGAACGGTAAGCTAGCGAAATGTGAGGAGATAGTTATTGAATCTGACAAAAAGTGTATTATCTTACATGTAGCTTGCTAGTGGAATCCATTGGCTATAAATAATCAATCCTATATATATATATA
>JAODLL010002958.1:0-12046 GCA_026546735.1 Forbesichthys agassizii | reverse complement strand
CCAAAGGTTCACATACTTTTTCCTCCCTGCACTGTGAATGTTTACATGTTATGTTCAATTAAACCATGGCAACATCTTATGTTTGTATAGTATTATTTTCAGCAGACCGTGTTTTTCTATTGTTGTGACTTAGATGAAGTTAGAGGACATTTTATGACCAATTCATGCAAAACTCCACGTAATCCCAAGGGGTTCACATTCTTTTTCTTGCAACTGTAAGTGTAAAGACTGTAATTCACATTCTGCATAATAAAGTAATTTGCTTAATTTTATTAAATAACAATAATTTAATTGCAACTCATCAGCCCACTCCTGGAAAACACAGCCACTCATATTCGACTTGCATGTTACACATTAACAGTCTCAGAATTAGTAGAGAAGAGGGAGAAAAACAAAAACTCTGTTTTGAATGCTACGTTGCCTAAACAGAAACACACTGTTGTAATTTTCCCCCCAGTCAGCATTTCTAGATGATGTTTGCCAGTCTGCTGCCCTTAGATCAGTGCACACCAATTGTCGGGGCCACAATGAAAGGGCAAGCGCTGCATAGTGGGGGGGGGAAGAAATAGAGGCTGTGTGATGTAACAACAAAAAAAAAGATATTGGTGTATGTGCAGAGGTGGGCGCGCGCACACAGAAAAAAAATAGATTTCATATGATGCTGTAGTGAGTGTACAACATATTTTCTTTGTTCTTCAACCTTTTCATGAAAACCTCAAGCCTCTCGTTTGTGTCAGGCCTATACTTTTGAGGGGGTATTTCATCCCTTTACACAAGTGACCCTCAGGGACGTCTATTCTCAGTTAAGGCGGGCTTATATTCATTACATTTTTCTTTCTAATCCTCGGTGTTTGGAGTAAAATGAGAGATGTCTAGTCAGAGATTAAAAAAGTGTTTTGTTTAGGAAATGCTCAATTAAATGTTGAATCCATTTTACATAATGAGTGATCAAGACTAAGGCAGTAGATTGTCGGAATCAGTTTTAGTACATTCACACAGAGGGATGTGTCATAAGATTAATCTGCACGTAAGTAAGCCTGCATGAAAGCTATTATAGGCCCCAAATATCTGGATATCTGTGCCAGAGGGCCATATGTTGGTTGGGTTTTAATTCCCTGGTTGAAATATCCCCAAGACCACATTGAACAAGTAGGAATAGGCTGTGGCCAGGGGATAAAGAGTTTAAGAGGAAGCCATGTGCTTAACATAGCATAACCTAACCCATGAGCTTCTCAGTTAGAGTAAACCAGTCAATGGTGCAGCCTTATCGGTTCACCAGTCCCTTCACTCTATTACCAATAGATATAAATAAAGGATTAGTCTTAAGGTGTCTCTTAACAGATAGCTGGTGATACATTCTCAATCTTCCCCAATTGTAAGTTGCCATTTTTGCCATCCATTTTACAATACCATGTAACAGTAGGTCGAAACCGTTGGTGACAGGCTGAAGTCACTTTGGACAAATTCAAAGTACTGTTGTGTGAATATGCAAGAGTGCCATACAAGGTAAGTCCAAGACAACACATTAGTGTAATTGCAGCGCATTTCTATAAACGATAATGGACGTGTTTCCAGAGGACATTTTAAAGTGATTTCTGGACAGTAGACATGCATGATTCATCTAAATCATGCGATCACAATGGTAAAATAAAAACATTTTCACTCATATTCCAACAGCACTGATGGATTGCCGACTTCAAACATCATAAGCCAGTCATTCATTACTATTAAGTGTTCTACGTTAACACTTGCGTTATTGTTTCTAAATTCAGCGAGTTACTGTAATGTGTTGTGTTTTTTTAATTTGCTGCATGTTAAATGCATTTAAATGCTGCACATGTGAAGTTTATGATGCTTTTATAATTTGCTTATGATGCTTTTATAATTTGCTTATGATGTTTTTATAATTTGCTTATGTTTTGTCTATCTGCATGTGCCATAGATATCCGTAGACCATAGATACAGTATACTTCCGCAAAAAATAAACTTTCCCCACACACAATATATCGTATCTGCGAAGTGAGAATCATAAAGGTTTAACTGACTGTTAAACTCACTGTTGTTTCTAAACTGTGTTGAGAGAAACCTTCGAAGCCCTGTGTCTGATATAGATCAGTGTGCAAGGGGTTTGTGTGGTCACAAGGGGCTTACAGGTCAGTGATGAGAAATGAAATGAGAACAGTTCACAGCTAGACTGGAGGAGGCAACACTGAGGCAAACTGTTTACTGATGACCACTTTAGCAATGTCTAGGCCTATTGTTATCAAGAGCCAATCACATTGGCAGGTGACTCCCCTAACAAGCATGCTATACAGTACACCTTGTCAGACTGTTCTAATCGTTAACATGTCTCCCACCACCACCAATATCTTGCCCTGTGGGGTGTGTGCTTGATCAGACAAACGTTTAAGGGAACCAGATACTGTACGAGGTTCTCCTGTGTCACCCTTTTGCAGCTGTAAACAAGCTCTTTTGTTCAGCCTGGACTACTTATTGATGAGGTCAGCAGGTCCATGTTTATCAGGCAAGCTGAAACCTGACATGCATAATCATCACCAAGGTAACCTACCTCTCTGACTATTACACCTCGACCAAGGACAGCTTCACCATAAGTCTTGTTAGGTGATAACCAGGGCACGTGATAATATGCAGTTAGTTAGAACATGTACCCATAGAGGGTGTACCTCTATCACTGCTATCAGCTAGTAGGATCACACCTATCTTTGGAGCCAGGCCTTTGTCACATTCTACACACTGAGCACTATATATACCCACTGGCTTTATTGATAGTCATTAATATGGTTTCCTGGAATATATGCTGTCTAGTCCTACCACCGCTTTTGCTAAACTTTTAAAAACCCATTTCTTTAAATGTGCCTATAACAATTAACCCTTTGTTCCACTCTCTTGTCTGCCCTGCCCTCCCAATAAGCATGGATTATTATATTTCCTTTTGTATTAGGGGTGTGATATATCGAATAATTTGATGTATTGCAGAATGCTTACGTACAATGTAGAAAAATACAATATCGTGAACATAAGAGTATAAATTGTCACGTCATTTTTTTTAAACTGCTGGCAAAAAAACGCACTTTGCGTTTTGCTTCTCGCCATCTCCCAAGCTCTCTCCATCTCACAGACAACATCACGGGGAGGGGAGGGGAAGCACATGTTGGGCGAGTGCGTATGGTGTATGAGAGATGCGTGTTCGTTTGTAAACTCGTGTTCCCCGAAGATTAACAGTAAGGTGAAGCAAATCTTCACTTTCACTCTGCAATTCCTAACCCCGCCCCTAACCTTTCCACACCATTGATGAAGATTTAGACAGCAAAACGAGAAAGCTAGTTTAAGAGGCTAAACAATGGCTAAATCACAGAGATAGCTCGGGCTTACAAGATCGCATGAGCAGCAGAGCAACAAGCAATTGTGCGTTAAGCATGCACGGGAAACACTTTTCTTCAATCATTTTCAACAGCAACAAAAACTGTTATGCAATACGATGCATTTCCTGAATTTGCTGAAAACTAGACGGGAAAGACGTTGCTTCTGCCTTAAAACAAAGCTCTTTGCAAGCTTAACGTAAGGCCATATACTTTTGTGGATGCGGCTTTGCCAAATACTGAAACAAACATGCGGGTAGCAGGAAATCCATTGCCATATGATAGACTTCAGCATGTAAATGGTAAATGGTAAATGGGCTCATTTATATAGCGCTTTTATCCAAAGCGCTTTACAGTATTTTGCCTGACATTCACCCAGTCACACACACATTTATACACCGATGGTGATTGCTGCCATGTCAGGTGCAACCAAGAGCAGTAAGGGGTTAAGCATCTTGCTCAAGGATGCTTGCAGGTAGGTCAACAACTGGGGTCGCCTTTGCACACTCAGTAGACACAAGTCAATATGAACACAAACATCTGGTGAGTTGTACATAGCCTATGTTTTATAAAGGTATTGTAGCGGCACCTTAGTTAACTCTCTGAGGTCGCCCGCGAAGAGTAAGTGCTTATTAAACATTAGGATAAATAACTTTGCGCCCCTTATCCTATCGATTTGCAGTCAAAAGTGAGAGCGCAGGGAAAATCTCCTTAGACCCCAAAGAGTTAACAAATCACAGCCAGCCTTTTCCAAGTTGTCTTTGTTCGGTGGTTCGAGTATTAAAATGTTCCCGTGTTCGTGCAGTTAATTACTACTGTACCTCTCTCGTTGTTGACTCCCTTTACATTTTTTGCATTTACATTTGCAAAGCTGTGTACTTAAGACAGCCAAACAAGTTTTGTTATCATGTTAACTGTAGTATGGCAATTTTACTTTTATTTTACCGGTGTGTAATTTTTTATTTACATTTTGATTAACTATTCGTTAACGGGAAGAGGAACCATGTGTTTGCACATTAACAAAGGCTTGTAAGGCATTTGTGACAGCATATTTCTTACACCTGAACTTAACCCACAAACAAAATATCGAGATTCAGCCCAAAAATATGGAGATAATACTTTTGGTCCATATTGCCCAGACCGATTTTGTATATATTTCACAAATATTTTAGATTTAATTGTAATTTGTTTCCTATGTCCAATACTATAGTATATCTTAACACAATGTTTTATATTGATCTTTATATTTGCCTATGTAAGATGTCATTGAGTGTTTTGAAAGGAGTCCTAACATAAAATGTATTATTATTAGTATTATATTATTAGTCAAAGTTTTACTTGAGAAGTGAATGGTCCAGGTAATCAGTAGAAGAGGCTAGCACGCTCACAGGCCCCCGGCAGACTTGGCCACCTAATGTGAATGCATTACCTGCATTACAGTGCTTGTGGTTACACCCCTGCAAAGGGAAACAAATAGCATGTGTGCTGGTCTCACACGGTATGCATTTGCATCTCTTTTGCAAATTAATCTAGCAAAGGATCTTCTGGGATAAATGTTTACATGCAATTGCCACTGATTTAACAAACAGCAACATATTTTTTTAAAAGTGTAATCTTTAAATAACTAGTGACCTGTTGTTTATGGGATAGATAATGTTACTAACTATAGGAAAACTTTCCCATAATTTAGCTGTCAGTTGGTATCGACTCCCCACCCTCCTGCTCCTGTATGGACAGGTTTACAAAGTCAACTTTAGCCTATTAAATAGCTTTACAGTAACATAAGCTCAGAGTGTATTCTGATCATGGGTACCAATCTAACTAAGCCCCTTTAGATTGAGTCAAATATATTGAACAATGCTTGTTTTAAAGCATAGTAACTATTATATTCCACCATGTTAGATCTATTTGATCTCATTGTTTATATTTCAGAACGGCATACACTGCCTCAAAAGGGTTATAATGAAACTTTACAAGGCTAGTAGAACTACGTAGATTAATTTAAGGCTATGCATGCTTTAGGCCTATATGCCCTGTTTAATGTCAGTTAATAATTTGAATTAGTTTTATTTGTAAAAATGCTCCCTATTATATTAAAATGCTTTAGTTGCTAGTAATAATAACACTGATATATTGGTGTAGATAGAATACACTGCTTCCAGTACTGCTTTCAATGCTAGCCTTTATTTTAATATATGCAATGACAGACGCACTTCTGAATAAGGACAAACTGTTCATATCTTTAGATTAACTCAACAATATTTTTGTGCTGTGCAGCAAACCCTCCCACATAAAAATAAAAATTGAGTGACACACCACATGACAAACTGAATACAGTGCAATCCATAAATATTTGACATCAGCA
Source organism: Forbesichthys agassizii (assembly GCA_026546735.1). Taxonomy (NCBI): domain Eukaryota; kingdom Metazoa; phylum Chordata; class Actinopteri; order Percopsiformes; family Amblyopsidae; genus Forbesichthys; species Forbesichthys agassizii. The sequence continues at coordinate 6,301 of JAODLL010002958.1, read as the reverse complement.
AACACAATTATGCTTACAGTAGGTTCAGAATTATGCAGTATAAAGTGTCAGCCAATCAAGGCCACCGAAAATGTGTTTCAACCAAAGGTGTGTCCTTGCTGCTCACTTGTGCATTGACTTAGAAAGCATCTGTGAAAAACCCAACATATTAAACTCATTTGTTTCTGCAGTGCTACAGAGAAATTGAACAAGCCAACAGAAATGTGATGACTTCCCATAAATGTATCCTGGCCTCTCCTCCCAAACCATTCCCCCTGGCTTAATATTTCCAAATGACTAATCTGCTGTATATTATCCAGGTGTCAGCTCTTTTCATGTTTCTGTGTACTACTACTGATTTTTGCTGTAAGCATAACATTTTCAGCAGCTATTTCAAACAAAGTTTGTTTGGCCCCAACAGTGACAAACTAAAAAATAAAATTAAATAAACACGGTACTTTGAGAAAGGTCTAAAATACAAATAAGAAAAAGGGTCAACCGGAATATGAAGAATTTTCACAGAGACCGCAGAGTTTAATAAATTGCGACCATCTGCTTAACATAAAGTCAACAAACAGCTATGGTTCAATAGGGCAAAAAACACAAGGGACAAATAGATTCCCCCCCCCCTTCATTTTAACAGACAGGAATCTCTACCAGTGAGATGCCATCCAACCACGTCTGACAGTCTGTCATGATGCTTGATATAAACATACAATTCCTGTGTTATGCTGAGTGCTTAGAATGACAAAAACAACATTAAAAAATAGTGTGCATTGTATCAGGCCTATGGCGGTATGATCGTCACTTCTTCAATATATATCTTTTTATTAAATCAGTAACAGAATAACAGAACAACTGAATATACTCTATAGTGGCCAATGTGTTGCTCTACATGTGTTCATGTGGTTTATTGTATGCATTCATCCATTCACACACACACAGAGCACCGTGAAGACCAGTCTCTGTGTTGCTACTGGCACGCACAGCCCAGGAATTGCCTGAAGGTGAGAGGTGGAAAATAAGAGTGAGAAATAAGACAAGCTGGGAGAGAATGTCTCTCGGCCCTGTGCTGCTTTTGACAGGGTCCTCCCTGTGTCACAGGACTGTTTCCTTGCCTCCCACTTCTTGGCTCAGAAAGAGGCTCCCTCCACAACTAGACCCTGTTATCCCCTCACTCTAAAACCTGGCCTTGATCCCATCCTGAGGTACAGAGAGGGGAGCGGAGAGCCAACTGCTCTTCCCTATGTGAGGACTCCTGCACGGGCATTCAGCACATGTCCATTCTCAGCAAAGTCCTGGCAGCACAACTATTCACGGGGGTGGGCAATCCACACCCCGAATCCTGCCCCCACCTCACAGAAATCAGGGTGTTGGTCAACATCGGGATACAAAAGAGGGGCGGAGGCTGAGATTTGAGCTGCGTGCGCTGCCTTCAGCCATGCCAAAAGGTCTCGGGTGGCGAGGAATGTGAAATGCCTCCCAAGGAAATTCCACCTCCTCCAGGAAGTTGGGGGAAGGAAGCCCAAAGAGGCTTGACACATTCTAGGCGAGTGGGTGTAAAAGGGGGTGGTCAGTGTACTGACAAGACATAGTGAGCTGGGAGGGACATTGGGAAGTCAAGACCGCATAGGTCCTACATTCTGCTTTTTCTAGCATGGCGGAAACAATAAGACACTTGAGCAATGTTCAGTGTTTTGAAAAGAAGAAATGGAGAAGCACATTTGAAGGAATTTTCTCAATTGCTAAATACGAAAAGAGAATGCAAATGTTCAAAATTAAAGACTGTACAATGATTTAATGCCACTCTAGCAATCTATAGTGCAATTAATAACTTGGCCAAAATAATCTGGTCTTCTGTCAAATTGTGACATACTTGCAGACTAAAAACACTAACATTACGCACATTACGTCACTATTAGCTAGCTAGTGAGGTGAATTGCTCCAGAAGACCAAAATACACCACCCGATGTCAGGGAGGAAAAGATTGTCCGTCTGGTCTGGGCCTATTTTGAAATCAGCTGTTTTAGGGCTGAATGGGAGCAGTTGGCAGCGGTCTGCCTGATTCATGTGGAATCTGTCCAGACGACCTTCATCTTAAATGAAGGAGAATGAGAGGAACAATATTCCAGCAAAATGTATGGTAAAGGCAGTCATAATGCAAACATGCCATTATAGTTGACAGGATTAAAATTCGGTCTCCATCTGCACACTGCAACAGTGCAATCGTTAAGGCCATCGCAACACAATAGCCGTACCTATCACTGTTGTATTCCCACTATACACCTTAGAATATTTATTGCTGTGCACATGAGTAGGCAGGCAGTTTAGCTCAGATCTGCTCTAGTGTAAAACACCCTCCGTAGCACCCTGAGAGTCTGGGGTATTTGGGTGCAAGTAAAAGATATTCCTCTTATAATTTGATTTGTTAATAACTACGGTATAGGCCGTGGAGAGCAATCATGCGTTGATGGTATTGATGGTATTACTGCAATAAAGCTTCCGTCTGTATAATCAGCAGTAGTCTCAAATAAGTATGAATCCTCAAGGGAACACATCCTTCTTGTTAGCACTGGGCCAATACTGCTGTTGTAGACTAGGCAGCGTTTTAAAATGTGACACATGAAGTACCCTGCCACATTGTTGAAGGGGCCCTCCAGAGGATGGCCAATGGGGCGTTGTTTACAATTCCACAGGGAACTGTAGGATTAAGAATACAGGGCCATTCTGAAGCTTCATATTACTAGTAGGGGTGTAACGGTACACAGGTTGGTTCACACTGCGGTTCGGTATATTTTCGGTACATTGGTGCTTTTATACAAATACCCTATAAGTTTATAGTCTATATAACCTCAAGTTTGAGAGATTGTATTTTATTTTTATTTTTTTACAAAACGTGCCCCATGGAAAAATACAGTATATTGTAGGATCAGAAATATTCCCATAAAGGCCCCGATATACTTTCTTTTGTGCAATGCGTACACGTAGACAAGCGGTTGCGTCGCAAAAGGAATTGTTCATACACTTGCCTGCGTACCTTGCGTGTGCTTGGATGATTCAAAATATATCCAGTAGGGGGGCAGATCATGGCCGAATCATCTCAGCTGAAATCAAAATATTTTCCCTAACTAACTTCGAATTTCCACAACAACCAACATGTCAAAATGTGGAGCGGCATGGAGACATCATGTAGATGTTGGTAATTACAAACTAGCTCTACGGACTTCTCTATGAAACCTTCCGCCATTATTGTTCTTTGCTTAGAAACTGCTGTTGATATACCTGTCCGATCATGTCCGATTAATGTGCTGTATTGCATCATGCGTTAATTTCTGACGACGCGTACAAACTACGCTCCAAAGGAGCGAAGGATATACGCCTGATACGCATGGTAGCCATCTTGCGTATGCATAATTAAAAGCAAGTATATCGCGGGCTTTACAGGGGCCCTGAACTGATCTTCACGCTAGATCCTATGAGCTGTCGAGTCTAACACACAAAACACCAATGACACAAAAATAGAACAAAACATTTATAACATACAGTTGAGCTGGATATCAAACATCCATATCAAACAGAATTCATAGCCAGCATACGAACCATACATTAATTTCTAAATAACTTTTATATATTAACATTAATATCTGGTTACATAACAACAGTGTCACAATATTGTGTTATAAGAAATTAGCCTCAAATCCTCTGCCAATTAATAATCTAACGATGCAACCTTCAGCTTTCTTTATCTTTAATAGAGACTTGTATGTCATACACCATCAGGATAGTAGAAGGGTACAGGAAGAGGTAATAGTGGGAAATCATAACCATTAGAGCTGTGCCTGCGACAGCATCATAGTCTGACATCAGACAACACTTCCCTGCATGATTTTGAATGCTATTAATCAACAGTACTCTCACAACTGGTTTTAATTTGTACACATATAAGCAATGTTCTTTCAATAGCAAATTAAGCATTAACTTAGATATACTCTTCATTAATAGCACTTAATTTGCACAAGTTAATTGTTAACTAAATATTAGGCTAAATAAGATAAGTAATAATTATTGTTTGCCACTATTCTGCAAGATACTAACAGCCATTATCAGAAAGTTGACCTAATATCAGCTATCAGCATAATTGCCTGACTGGAAATGAATGAATTTTGTTTGTAGTGTTGTAAACCACGATTCACAACCAAATACTCATACAATGCGCATCAGGGTGTAGCCCTCCTCTTGCCTACCCCATTCACTCTCAATGGCTGGAACAAATCTAGGTCAACGCTGATTAATGTGACCACAGCGCTCATGAGATGCATGTTCGGGTGGTAACAACGCATGCTTTCTGACCACAAACACTAATACAGATTAGAAACACTACAGTAGTCAACATTACATGGCCTTGCATGGTAATGACATTGACATGATGTACAAGGACACACATTCAAATAACTGTTGCAGTAACAGTGGTGTTATCAACTTGCATATCAGTTCACCTTTAACAACACTGTTGCCTGCGTTTATTACACGTTCAAAGGATGGGTGAACTAACAAATAGTGAGTCATAAACTATTAAAGATATTTAACTCGTATTGATGGTAGTCTATTGCCAAAAATAATCAGACACACACTGACGACATCCTAGTATTTATGAATGCATTATAGACATGCATCCTATAACCAAATAATATATCGTACTGGCGAGCGTGGAATAAGGCAGATACTTGTTATTTTTACAATTCGGGTGGTGTAACATTATACGTTGAAAACATTAAGCAGTAAAGGCATCGGGCAAAGCAAAAATAACATAGCATCATGCATGAAAACAACTCAGATCGCAGTTGCCATGGCTAGGTAGCTTTAGCGTTAGCTAGCAGCTACGCTACGGTACTTAGCGGGCTAACAAAATATATATCAAAATATATATGATTCACGTTTTACCCATGAAAAGTAATTATTTGTTTAACCGTAAATATTGACTATTATGCATGTAGTATGCCGTTTTTATTTATTTTTTATTTTTTTACATTACAAGCTAACTCGTCAAAGGTACCGTACCTCGGAACACAGCTTGGAGATGAACGGTCTATCTCCCATGTCGCGAAGAGGTTCATAGGTACCGGCATGGTGCCAGAGCCCGAACCCAGGACAACAGCACCGACCACCGCTCCAGAAGTAAGGGTTGTCAGTGCTGGCCCACCGCCACCGCTGCTAGGGTTCAGGAAAGCGGCCCGGACGCCTCCCCTCTCTACAGCCGCCGCCATCATCACCTCCACTGCCTGGTGAGCAGCTCTTGCTAACTGTCGGTCTAGCTCGGGAGCTGCTGCTTCAGTGAACTCTCTTTTCTCTTCTAGTTCTTCCACAAGTCAGTCCACACGCTTCAATGTAGGGAAGATGTTGATGGGCGGGGCCTGCCGTTTCCCAATCTTGACATTAAAGTGAAAGGGGGCAGTATTTCCTCCTCAGTAAATCTCGATACATGATCATAATCAGTTGTCTCTGTTACAAGCTAACGGTTATGTAACTGCGCAACTAGATTACATTTATTTTAAAACACAGAGCTCTGGAAAAACATGTTAAAAATATATAGGCTATACCAGTTTGTGGTTAGTTGGGCTACTGCAGCTAAATGTAAAAAAAAGAATGGAAAAAATCTATAATAGGCAGTAGTAGGTCAAATATAAAAATGCATAGACCTAGGCCTATATTACATAAATACATATATAGTTGAATAAAACAAAATAGATATACATATACTAAAACAAGAGAAACTGCTGCAGTGGCGTCTTATTTCTTTCCAGAGCTGTAGGCCCTGTAGACATACACGGGGGCGTTTTTGGAGTTTGAAGAGATCAGGGCTTATCCCAGACACAAACCCACGGAACCTCAAGCCAAAATACAACTAACTACTCAATTTTATCGGGCAGCAGGGTTGCCAGGTGTTATTGACAGTGTACCGCACAATCACCCGCGGACTGTAAATCAACCAGCCCAAGACCATTTTGCCCCCGCAGACGATCATTACAAATAGCCCAATTGGGCAGGAACCCGTCCCATCTGGCCACACGGTCTTACTGGTGCTTCGCTGTGTGTGCCGCGCCAGGGTGGGTTTGGTCAAGGTAGGAGTTGAATAAAGTAGCGGTGCATTCTTATGATTACAAGACACGCAAGGTCAAGTAAACTTTTTTATAATCGCGCAGCTATGCCGTTATGCTAAATAATCGGGAGTACATATACAGTATCTTACAAAAGTGAGTACACCCCTCACATATTTGCAAATATGTGAGCATATATTTTCATGTGACAACAATGAAGAAATTAC
>JAODLL010002957.1:0-12047 GCA_026546735.1 Forbesichthys agassizii | reverse complement strand
CCTGCTCCAACACACCTGATTCTAATGAACAAAGTTAGAAGTGTGTGTGTTAGAAGCCTGATAACGACCCATTCATTCTACTGCTGTCGGACGAATCGCACGCTCCGTATTTAGGCCTAGTGGCCAACACGAGCACTAGCAGCTGTCACACAGGACACTCTAGGGGGTAAATAGGGTCATAGAGCCAAAACGCTTTGCCAGTGATTTCTGATGCTTTGTGTGGATGGAAGGTATACTTGTGGGATTCTCAGCGTCCACAGAAACCCCTGGAAAGCAGTTTCTGGGGAAGGATGGCTAGGTGTGTGTATGTGTATGTGACGTAGATCTGGCTCAATCGTTGCCCAGGTGATAGTATGCGGTTTGGCAGAGGAAACCACATTTGGACTGAAAAGGTCCCGACAGAGAAAATCAACAACAGGTGGAAGGAAGAGAGAAAATGAAAAGAGAAAGGAGAAGATTAAACATAGTAGAGACTGCACTGCTGCAGTAATAATCAGGTAACTGCTGCTGGAGTGTGTGTGTGTATACACACACACACACACACACACACACACACACACTCCAGCAACGGATACTTGATTTTATATATATATATATATATTTTATTTATTTATATTGTTTATATTTGAGAGAGAGAGAGAGAGAGAGAGAGAGAGAGAGAGAGAGAGAGAGAGAGAGAGAGAGAGAGAGAGAGAGTATGACTCAATACTTGGTGTGCTGTATTGGAGGCTGAGGAGCTCCTCTAACCCCGTGTCAAAGTCTGTGGACTCCTGACCAACTGACTAAATGTAATGGGGTCTGGATCCAGTCAGAGTGAAGATACAGGTATGAAATAAAGTAAAAAATAAATTGTATTTGAAAACAGCAGGCTAATGTTGTGTGCAATACAGCACTATGTTACATTTATCTTTGAATTGAATCTAATTAAGATTAAACTTGTTTTTATTATATGTTATAGGCTATGACTTCTTGTTTGCCTATATGTGTATAGTGTATATTTTGGACGCCCCTTTATAGCCTGGAAATAATCTATCCCAAAATAATAAGACATGCTGTTGACTAGATTTAATTTATTATGAATGAATTAACCCATGTAGAAAGTAATTTAGCCTTGCATAAACACATCCTAATATATAATGTTGTGCATTTAGCAAAATGTGTATACTGTGTCCAACACAGTTTTTGAAATAAAACAATAGCGAAAAGCAGCACATATTATCACTGACATAAACTGTATATGCTTTCTATGAGATTATGGTTGAAACTACTCAGCCCATCTTTCTTGGAAACACAAATCTGCTTAAATCTCGTACAAATCATAATACTAATACTAATAATTTATACCTCTTAGGATAATATGGTCCTGGAACTTCTGGAACACTCTGTTAAAGCGGCTGCTATAGGACACATGCACAAACAAGAGTTTCAAAGTTCCAACACAACCATAGCAACATCTAAAGCAATATTTAAAATGGGCATTGATGTAGCCCTTTCCCTAGCCTATTCAGTTAATGTCTGCAGGACATTTTTTTGATCATGCATGAAGATTCTAGATGGAAATTATTATATTTTTATGGATATTATTTCCACATTAATTTGACAGATTCGTCGCCACGCGCCAACAATGAATCTCCAAGCCTGCCTGACACTCCTCCTGGACCACCTAGAGTTATAGTCACAGCTCCATCACGGGAGGACATATATGCGTCACCTTCCAATTTAACCATCGCCGAGGCCTTGAAGGAGCGCAGGCTACCTACTAGCTCATCAATAATTGTCGTGGGACGCAAACCAATAAAATCCACGTGACACAAAATACCTGACGTAATAGGCGAAGGTATACTAGTCAATTTGGCTACTGATATATGGTATGGTATGGTATGGTATGATATGGTATAGCTCAATTATATTATTATTTTATGGCACAAATAGTCTCTTTTTTTAACTGTAAAATGTGACTATCAAACCAAATACCTTTCTGCAATGTTGGGCATATAAAAATGATATAGGCTTATCCTAACAGTATTATATAATAATAATAATAATAATAATAATAATAATAATAATAATAATAATAATACATTATTATTATTATTTCACTGTAAATATGTGAAACACAGAATAGTCATCTGAATGATCGTGTCATCAATATTGTGACATGCTGATGCCTTTAATTCTATATTTTACTTAACTTAGACTAAACTGAATGTTTAACACTGTTTTAACAACCCCGTTTTAACGATGTGTTTCCCTTTATTCTAACAGAATTCATTCTGAGCCTGCAACCATGATTGAACTATTGGTCCCTCCCTCCAGAAACTCCGGGAAAATGGTTTATTGGCCAACACGGCCCAAACAAACCAACCAACATGTTTGGCGGCAGCTGTAGGCTATCGTCTAGCTGCTAGTTACATATCATTGTGAATTTAGACGTCTCCAGACTTCTTTATTTCAATTTGGCCTTATAATGGAAAATGTTGGAGATGACGCACCAGACCCCATAAAGCTGAAGTCAATCAAGAACAATAAAACCTTCACAGTACCTCCAAAGGACAGGGTAATCAAGCTAGCTATCGCGAACAAGCGTGTGTGCATGTAGACTTCTGTAACAGCATATTCTATCTAATAGTAATATGGCCTGACGTTTGATGTGGAATTTAAGGCAATAGTATCCAGCTATTTCATATTATATAGAGATCAACCTTAAAGGACAAATAGTTAACGTCAGCTAGTTTGTGTGGCGAAATCCTCCAGTGACCTGGTTGACAGACGAGACTTTGCAGATTAGCACGTTGAGTGGTACCGACTTACTGAACATCGAGTCAGCTAATAATTACCTGGACACCTGTTTTCTCTTTTGTCAGATTGGGAACTGCAGAAGTGTCAAAGAGTTTGAGAAGCTGAATCGAATAGGAGAAGGCACATATGGCATTGTGTGTGAGTAACATATGATTTGTTGTCTGAACTTGTGTCCGTGAGCCTTTTAAAATACATACATGTTATACATGTTCAAGGGCATGATCGTGGAAACAATTTTTACAATCACTGTTCCGCTGCAAATTCAATGACCAAGTGATGTTGATTTTGCATCAATCGTGATGCTTGTTCATTGTTCCAGACCGTGCCCGAGACACAATTTCTGATGAAATTGTAGCGTTAAAGAAGGTACGGATGGATAAAGAGAAAGATGGTAAGTAAATGTATGTGTGTGTGTGTGTGTGTGTGTGTGGGGGGGGGGGGGGTCTGTCTTTCCATCTAACTGACTTGTGTGCCTGCATGTCTCTCAGGTATTCCTATCAGCAGTCTACGTGAGATCAACCTCCTTCTGAAGCTCAGACATCCAAACATTGTAGAGCTGAAGGAGGTTGTCGTAGGCAACCAGCTGGAAAGGTATATCTCTCTCACCAACACCAACACACACACACACACACACACACACACACACACACACACACACACACACGCGCGCACATAACATCAACTGAATGTAGTAATGTGAAAGTGGTTGAAAACAAGAATTAATGGGAGCAATGCGTGATACTGTGTAACGGATTAGGGGTGCACGGTATTGATAAAATGCAATATTGATCATGAAAATTGCAATATCGATATTCATTTCGATATCTTTAAAACATAAGTATAAACACACAAGTTATGGGAAAATGTATCAACATTTAATCATAAAATATCAAAACACATTTTCATCCACAAGAGCACTCGTCCATGTGTGCGTTGCACAAAGTCCGCAGAAGTATACCTGTACCTTTTAGTGTGACCTCATGTTTATATAGTGTTGTTATTCAAAGTGCTTTACAGTATTTTGCCTCACATTCACCCACACATTCATACACCGATTGTGATTGCTGCCATGCAAGGTGCGACCAACCCCCGGGAGTGGTTGGTGGGGTTAGGCATCTCGCTCAAGGATGCGATGCTTACAGGTACATTAACACCGGGGTTTAAACCCACACCCTTCCGGCTGGGAGCCCAACAATACATACGCACACACATACACACACACACACACTCTCCCCCGCCCGTCTGGCTTTTGACAAGACTGTTTGTCTCCTTTCCAGCCTGTTTCTGGTGATGAGCTATTGTGAGCAGGACCTCGCCAGCCTGCTGGAGAACATGCAGACGCCATTCTCTGAGGCTCAGGTACAGCAGGACAGGTTTTAAAAGCAAATTGAGTGATCGTAAGCGAATAGGAACATTAACAATGCAGTGCATCTCCAATGTGTGGGGATCATGTGTCTTTTAATGTAGCAAGTTCCTACTATACCTGTTAAAGCTGAGAACAGGTGTAACAATGTCCTAGACACACGCTTTCATTCTCTGTAAGCTTGTATTGTCTCTCTTTCCAGGTGAAGTGTATCGTGCTTCAGTTATTAAGAGGGCTGGAATATCTCCACCATAACTTCATTCTACACAGGTTAGTCATGTATTTTAGCTAGAGAATAAATAAATTGTTATTCTGGACCATTCAAAGGTTTTGTCATGACTCACAAGCTATTAGAAATGTAATTTCATATATACTTTAGATACTCTATAATATAGCAGTATTTATTATTTTGAGAAAATATCTCATGTGAAATTACCTTTTTCCAAACATTGATAAAACCTTACTTATACAGTAATCTAAGGAAATATTTATACAGTAATCAAGAAATCCTGATACAGTAATCAAAATAAAGTAAAGACATAAACATTTAATATTTTTTTAATTGGAAAAATGTTTTCAGTCCAATAAATGAAACCATAAGATGAACAGAGGCGGTTGGCATAGCGGCTGTGATCACCTGTGCTTTATGTAACATGTTGTTGCACACAGGGACCTGAAGGTGTCTAACCTGCTGATGACAGACGAGGGCTGCGTTAAGATTGGTGAGTCACCAGATGACCCAAATCCACCGTTGTCATCTTAACTCGTATCATTCACGCTGTACTTGCAGTCGCATGGGTCTCACTGAGATAACCAGTGACATGTCCCATGCACTTATGCTTTTATTTATAGGCATAGTAGTCAGCTAGCTAACTGTAAGCTAATATACTTTTTGTCTAATTCACCAAATATCTCCTCGCAGTCCACTAGTTTGCTGTTCTGTGTGTCCTGATAAAAATAATGTATGTCTTCTACACCAGTGTTCCCCAACCCTGGTCCTCGGGGAACGCTGCCCTGCATGTTTTAGATGTTGCTCGAATAGCTCGCTAGAATCCTGGTAATGAGCCATTCATTTGAATCAGCTGTGTTGGAGCAGGGAGACATCTAAAACATGCAGGACAGTGTTCCCCGAGGACCAGGGTTGGGGAACACTGTTCTACACAGCCCTGGCTCTGTAAGTAGGAATATAAACAATGTGGCAAACAGCGCTCATCACAACAACACCACTTGGCTTCGCAATGCATTTCAATGTGGCGGGGGCGGGGGCGGAGCCTCAGAGGGATGTTGTTTTGATTTTAGCTTTAAGTTAGCATGCGTTCTTGAGAATGATATCTTCATTAAAATAAGAAAGATGTCTGAAACTCTTTCTGTTTCTATATTTCTATATTTCTGTCTTCCTCCCTTTCTACAGCTGATTTTGGGTTGGCCCGTGTGTACGGAATCCCTCTGCAGCCAATGACTCCTAGAGTGGTCACACTATGGTCAGTTGTGTGTGTTTAAAATATTGTCTCACTGTTAACTAAATGTGATGTGTGTAGTTTGTAATTCTGTCTCCTTGTAGCATAACTAAATGTTTACCCGTGTGTGTGTGTGGTGGGGGGGATGTCACAATGGAAACTTTGCATCCAATCCTCCTTAATCAGTGATATTCCCCCGATGCTTTGTGTTTAGGTACAGGGCACCAGAGCTCCTCCTAGGGACCAAGACCCAGACTACAGCATTAGACATGTGGTGAGTCTCCACATTGATCATTCACAAACACACACACATATTGCCAGACCTCTAGATTCTCTGATTTGAACGTGTTTGTGTAATACGTGATGTTATCGTTAACATTTACATTTTATGACGCACGAGCAGACATGCTGTTGGAAACAGTAGATCCATTTTCAGAACATAAACTATTAATATCAGCATTTGTGTCTCACTCTCATCACAGTTAAGTCATATATCAGTTACTTAGTTCATATATCATAAAACACCATTTAGGGCGTAGTTACTATTTAATGTATCTATACCCTCCCCGTGATGTTACCTTCGTCCGCATGGTGTCTGCACAGGGCAGTGGGCTGCATCGTTGCTGAGTTGCTGGCCCATAAGCCCCTGCTGCCCGGGACCTCCGAAATACAACAGGTTGACCTGATAGTTCAGCTCCTGGGGACGCCAAACAAGAACATCTGGCCGGTACGTCTGTATGGAACGATAGGTCCGACAAGCCGTTTGACTTATTTTAGGATTAATAGAGGTGGACTAATAAATGTGACATGTTTTATTTATTTATGACTTGATTATAGTGTCATGCATAGTAGACTGAGTGAGCTGGAGGAAAAGGCTGATAAAGATGTCTGTGGGCAGGGTTTTTCTCAGCTGCCTCTGGTCAGCCAGTACAGTCTGAGGAAACAGCCATACAACAATCTGAAGAATAAATTCACCTGGCTGTCTGAGGCCGGACACCGGCTGTTAAACCTGTTGTTTATGTACAACCCACACCGCAGGTGCACAGTACACACACACAGCACTTCTTATTCTTTTTTTTTAATATATATATATATATATATATATATATATATATATATAAATAAATAAATAAAGTTTGATTTAGAAAAGCTACTATGAATTTAATCTGTATTGCAGCCAGTCATGTTTATTTATATAGCCCTTAATCACATTAGACATTTATTTATTTCACATGCAAACAAACAACACCCCTAAACAATAAATAAAAACATAAAATAAGGATATATACGGTGCTTTGTAAGTTAACACACACAGCCTTTGGTTAACAAGCAAAGGGTACAATGTGTTTTTATTTTTTTATTTTATCATCCAGGGCTACTGCCAAAGACTGCTTGGAGAGTTCTTACTTCAAGGAGAAGCCACTGCGTAAGTTCAAGCTACAGTTCGACCATTTTTATTGTGTAGTGTTTACATTGTTTCAAGCTGAATGAAGTCTAGCCTTGTTAAATGCAACATGCTTTACTAACTAGTCAACATGTAGAGAACCTTGCCTTGTTAAGTCCATTATAACATGCTTTACTAGTCAACATGTAAAGAACCTAGCCGTGTGATACCATCCTGATCTTGCAAGCTACAGTTTGACTTTGCAAGTATCATGAACTTTAACCTGAATTACCATTTCCTAAACTTTAATGTGATTCTTGTATGAAAAGTGCTAAACAAAATATATATTTTCAAATGGGCGACAAGCGCTTTTTGCATTTAGACTGGTACTGACAGCGAGGTCAAAGGAACTGCTTCCTCTGACCGTGTCTCCTCTCTCCGCAGCCTGCGAGCCAGAGCTCATGCCCACATTCCCTCATCACAGAAACAAACGTGCCCCTCCGCCTGTGCAGAGCCAGCCGAAACGCAAAAAAGTGTGACCATCGCCGTGGTTGCTGAGGTGGCGTGGACCAACGACCACATTCAGCAGCATTCCCCATAATCACACTTTATGGATGGACATTGGCTGCTGCTCACCTGGAAAACTGACGTTATTATGAATATTTATACATGGTTAACAATATGAATGTGTTGTGCGTATATCTTATTTAGTAAAAGGAGGGGGGGGGGGAATCTAGGCGTGTGTGTTTAGGACTAGAAGATGTTGAAGTCTTAACATTGTAAATAATCAGACTGCTGTGAATGCCTTTGTATTACACTCACGGTTACACGTGACACTTCAACTCACTGTGTATTTATGAGGTTTAAATTGTGACTCAGTCCATACGGCTGCACCCTGTTCTCATAGCAGGACGTGATGAAACAGAACAACCAGCCTAGTGCCAAATGAGTCCTCAGTTATTCTGGTTCTGCCTGTTTCAGTAGTCAGTCGGGACAAGCAAACGTGTGACTAGAACGTTCCGTGCACCCTTCGCTGAGGCCTTTTAAACATTTTGAACGCAGCGTAAAATGTGCGTTCAGTATGCAATGGCCTTAAAGTGCACTCTTGAAGAGATGACACACAAACGGCGTGGCCATCTGAGCTCATCGCATTGTCCAATCTCTCCAAGCATTCACCTATGTGAATGCGTACAATTGAATCACAATCCTATCGTAAACCACAAGCTATTCCATTAATGTGACCTTGAGTGGCCATATCACTTTATAATTGCATAACATAGACACGTGTCTATTCTGACAAGTTAATTTGTTTTCTGGGGTTTTGTACATTTAAAGAAACAGAATTACTCCTGTAAAGTATGTGTTGACATTTCATAACTCAAAGCTTGCTTGCTTCTAAATTATTTCTATCCATATGTACAGTATGTCATCCAAACAATAGTAAAGCACTCACTTTGGATAGATTTGTCTTTTTATTTTTTTTTAGGTTAAATTGGTATTTGTTACATAAGCAGGTTGCACCATATGGACCACCTGCTATACAAACAGCAATATTAGCTATGGGCTACAGTCCTACTAACCAGCTCCGATATGGGATTTGGAGTCCTCGGTACAATACCTCAGCCAGCAGCCAAGTGAAATTATGATAAATCCAGTATGGTTTATAATTACCAGTTGAACAAGGTAACTATAACCCCTGTCAGTGTCAATAACTGTTAATGTTTAGCTAGAGAATAAAATACTGCATTACAGGATCAGACTGAAGCACTGAATTAATAATACAATAGTGTGGTCTTCTTTACTTAACCTGAACATTTCCCCATAGAGAATAACAAAATTAAAATGAATACATGAATTGCAAAACCAAAAAAGCAAACTAATGCAACCAGTTTCAGAAATATGACATTAAATACCATATTCCAGTAACACTGCAAAACCAGCAAAGTAAAAATATATGAACACTTTCTGGAAAGGTGCTTGTTTTGTTTCATCAAGTTGTTGTATTGTGTACTTTTTAAACACAATTTCAGAAAATAGCTGGTGTTATTTTTGCGCAAAACATTTTTTTATTTCTGTTACATCTGAATCTCAGAATGTACAATACATTGTTTTATTTTAACTGAATGACTAGATTTAACAAATATTTTAATTTAGTTTTCAAAATATCTCAAATAAATGTCGCTATTCAGATTTAAAATAAAATAAATAAAAGTGACAGGCAGCTGTGATGATCAGTTAAACATGTATGTTCAGAATCATTAAAGACCATCACAAAAGGGCTGTCAATAAATAGCATTTATATAAAAGACATTAAATAAAACATGCAATCCTCCATCAAAGTCCAAATCAAAGTGCCGATCAGGATGTAAACAATAAATTATGTCCTTCAGTCACAGATTCTGGCCAATGGGTCAGAGAGACAGACCACCCTTGTTCCTTAATCTTATAATGCACAGTTCCTCTCACGGACGTTGGGCTCTGTTGAAATAAAAGGCTTGTGTTTGTTGTGACTGGCTAACGTTAGCGGCTACCGTTTGAGGGAGGAGGGTTGTGAAATGTGTCCGCAGGGCAGACGAGGGCTCAATTGTCACGTTAACGTGCTGAAACACGGCAGAAGATATGCTGAAACCTCCTCCGCGTGTTCAGGGACACTCAATACGATGTACATTAGTCTGTCCGGATGCTTACTGTCAGATCCACGACGGGCAGTGAACAAACTTAGGACGGCACGGTCGGGGAGTGGGTTGAGTTGATAGTTCTAGTGGTGGGTGTGGAAGCTCGGGTCGGTCTCGTCCTTCAGCCCTCCATTCCAAAGTCCTCTGTGAATTTCGTGACCTTCAACAGGTCTTCAGTGTTGACGGTAGGACGAGTTGTGGACAAGGAACGCAGCATGTCCGACTGGAGTCACACACACAGAAACATTTTTAGTGGCTACATTATTCACATACTTTGTGTAGATGAGCATCCCTCCATCCATCCATCCGTCCGTAGATGAGCATGCTGTGCTTAATTCAGTATCTAGCATGTGTTTTTAAAGGGACAGACAAGGGAAATCAGTCATTTTAGTCTTACCATGCCATTAAAGGATGTAGAGGCTTAAAATAAACTATGAAAATCTTTGAATGGCAAAATATTCCCTATATTTATTTCACTTTCTGTGTCCGGAGATTTTCTGGGTGCAGTTAACTCGAGCGTGGAGATGTCATGCCACTCCTGGACTATAAAAGTAGTAAAGTGTCAAGATAAACGACACTTTGCGTTTGAGTCTGACTGCCTACTGCAGCTTCTGTAGTACATTATTACTAGCTGAAAGATACTCTGACCTAACCATTGTGACACAACTTGGATTATACATGGATATTTGGCAGTTTCTTCAGGTGCTTCTGTCTTCTGAATGTTCATAAATACACCGTTTTACTGAGCCAATTGCACCTGCTGAAAGACGGGCCATTGCAGCTAGCTAGACAAGTGAGTTGCGCAATAGCCTATAGTTGGAGGGGGTATGGGGGGACATTACGAACACGCCCATTCAGCCCCTTTGAAAGTAGCGTTTTTTGTCATAATGTTAAGCACTTCATTATTTTATTATTATTTATTTGGTTGATGTATATTAAATATATTCCTCTGCAATATATTGGGAATATTTCTGCACCTTGTAACCTCTTTCCTATCTATTTAAGGCTAAAGTATACTTCCCTACAAGATGGCAGCCGCGCATATCCTGTGGTTGTTCAGAGTGTTTGTGCACGTCATCCTCGCAAACACTTTGTCTAAGTGAGGTGCAATATCAATGCGAAATGCGTGGGTGGGAGGGGGCAGTAATCTACCATGCCCGGTAATGGTTTACAAAGCACAGAAGCCTACTGTAATATGCATGCCTGCCAGAACAGCTGGTGAAGCATTGTAGTGGTAGATGGTTGTTATGGTCCTGACATGCCCCCTAGTGGAGAAAGCATGTGATGAAGAGTCTCACCATGCAGACTATGGGCTCCAGCAGTTTGTCGCTAGGCACATCCATCCATGTCATCTCTATGGCAGCTGCATCACCGGGGGAACATGGGGTCAAAAGGTCATCCACTATCACCTGGTTGTTGCTACGCGACGGGCCCTGGACCTAGAAAGAAATGACAATAAGTCTTATTGTTAGTATTATCATTATTTATTACTATAATTTATAGTAGTGTACCACAATTAAACATCACAGCTGGCTTGTTAGAATTAATTAGTTCATATATTTACATTTTATCCAAGCTGTTGTATTTGTAACACTTGCAAACACACTGCAAACACATCTGGTCAAAGAAATGACTGAATGTCGTCTGGCAGTCTGCATAAACCGAGCGCACCTTCTTGAAATGCGTGGCCGACTGGACCTTCCTGACCGGCTGCATGAGGGCGTCGCGCACAATGATGCTGATGTCGGCGCCGGAGTAGCCGTCCGTCTTGCGAGCCAGCTGGCGCAGGTCGGCCTCGCTCATGCTGTGGGGCGTGTTGCCCAGGTGCAGGCGGAACATGGACGCCCGCGCCGGCTCCTCCGGGAGAGGGATGTAGATACGCTTCTCGAACCTGCGCACGCAAGCACAGTGTCGGGAGGAGCACCAGGCACATGAAACATGTTAGTAATTGGTCATCTTTTTACACCTTCACATGGTCTTCCCAACGTCTAACAGGACGGAACGATACAAATAAAGCCAGGCAGCATACAGTACTCTTTTCAGTTAGATGAACAATAGTATTCCAACAGATTCAACGGTGTTGTACTTAAAAAGACACTGACTAAACATTTGATTGTCTTGCAGCATATTAAACCAAGTCTACCGAAGTACCTAAGGGGTAACTTCATATCGTCGTCTGAAGAATTTCCACACCACAGACAAGTGTCATGTCAGTGTAAGCTAGTGTCATGACAGCTAGTTGCAGTCAAGAACTATAAGTGGAGTATTACTAGGCATGACAGTGTGAAGTCATTGTTGTGCATATAACAGCCAGGCTGATTCCAGTCGCTGGCAGCCAGTTACTGGAATCAGCTAGTCTGTTTTTATAT
>JAODLL010002956.1:15651-35188 GCA_026546735.1 Forbesichthys agassizii | reverse complement strand
ACATCATACTTACATACACATATACGATGCTTTTAAAACTAAGCATTTTAATGTCTTACATCAGTGGTCCCCAGTCTTGGTCGTAGATGGCCACAGTCCTGCATGTTTTAGATGTCTTCCTGCTCCAACACAGCTGATTCAAATGAATAGCTCGTTTTCAGGACCCAGCCATGTAATCAGGTGTGTTGGAGGAGGGAGACATCTAAATGATGCAGGACAGCAGCCCTCCAGGACCAGGATTGGGGAACCCTGCCTTACGTGTTAAGCCCTTGCCTGCCTTTTCACCTCTATTGTTATTGTTAGACAGCTTTTCTAAGTTATCTCTTCTCAAATACTATTTCCACTCTCTGCATGGATGTCAATTGGCTGATCTCAGCTCCCCGCGAACCTTTCTTAAAGCCCCCATCTTCCCTCCAGATGACTTGATTCATGTGACAGCTGTATAACGTTATTGACAACATGCATTGTGTAACTTAAGGATTTTCCACCATGAACTCAACAGCTGCAAGGAACTGTTACTGTCTCCCGCTCTCCTCTGCTCCAGCCTCTGTTCAGAGAGAGAGAGAGAGAGAGAGAGAGAGAGAGAGAGAGAGAGAGAGAGAGAGAGAGAGAGACCGTGCAGCCTTGTTCCCAGCCCACAGGCCCATGGACCCCAGACCCCCTCCTTGACCGAGGTTCACAATGTGTTTTTAATCTGTCTGCAATCCACCAATAACCACAACCTTTATTCTCTCTCTCTCTCTCTCTCTCTCTCACAGACTCGGTGGTTGCAGAGTCAAGGTCACACGCTCTACTCTTGGCAGTCTGCTGTGTGCGGAGCTCTCGCAGGTGCAGGGGATTATATGCTTGCTTTGGGGAATAAGGACGGGACGGGGGGGTGGGGGTGGTGTTTTACTGGACAGAGGGGTGGCTAGCAAAATCTGCATTCCTGTACGCGGGATCATTCCACACAGGTTGCGGCTCATCTGGCACAGGGCTTCTCCTCACCTGCACAGCAGACACCAGGAGATGGAAGAGGGTGGGGGCCTGGGGGGGGGGGATGTAGAAAGGAAGAGAGGATGGAGGAACAGATGGAAAGAGGCAGAATGCTCCCTACTTTTTGATCATCATGGTTAGCTATCAGGAGGAGAGTAAACTAACGTAGCACAGCGCTCCACAAGGAGAGAGGAGTAGATTAGTGGGCGTATGCTGTGGGAATGAGTAGGAGACTAGTCGGGAAGAAAGACACCAGATTATGAGATTTAAAATGGAGGTGGATGGACACAGGGAGAGATTATGATGAGCGAGCAGATACCTTTGACTTTGCGAGTGCTCGACGGAGAGCATTCAGGATCTGAGCCAAACTGAGAAGGGCCCTGGGTCCAGGGTGGGAGTCAAGTTCAGCAACTGAGGCGGCCTACGGGGATCATCGGGTTTCAATTCCGCTTCCTCCTCATATTTTAATTCCCAAGCTCACTCAGTCACAGATAATCATGCCGACACCGGGGAGCGCTCAGCGCACACACGCGGCATCACTCAGCCCTAACACCCTGAGTCCAGGTCTTGAGGGTTACAGCATGCGTAATCCCCCTCCCCCCCCCCCGCCTCCCAGCTTCTGTAGGACATTTAAAGAAGATCAGAGGCAGTTTCTTCAAAGGTCAAAGGGTACTGTACAAGACTCAAGCTTAGGTCTCCTCCAGTGCTGTTGGTGTTATCGCTTTCTCATTCTCAGTATTCCAACACATTTTCTCTTTCATTACAATGTAGCATTTGATCTGATGACACTTTTCTCAACGGTTTGATACAAGGATGCCTTTCTTTGCAGTATTTTTCCTCTTTCCTGTCTTCCCACAAGACTTAATTAAAACCAACCATTGGAAGCTCCTAAGGGTGGGAGACTTTGTGTATGTATTTCTAGCCAAGTAAGACTATCTGGAAGTGATAGCAGCACAGCCCCTCAGAGAGAATGTCTGTAGATGAATGAATGATAATCAGTGTAGTTTAAAAATAGCTCTTCTCAACATCGAACGCCTTGAATCTCAAGTTATAGAAGCCTAACATTACCAGGTTCACGCAGTAAAACAAAATAAAACAGTTCCGACAAAGAGGGCACTGGGGGGAAAAAAGTTTGTCTTGGAGTCTCTACGTTTAATCTCTGGGTTGCAGACAGTCCTGTATCTGCAGATCCATGATCAATAACTCAAAACATTGTGATTGTCACGATGGGGTTGCGAGTGCAGACCGAACAAAACAGACTGGGATGCAAGGCGAGCAAGCCCCTGCTCGGGAATAAACAAACTCAAACAACAACCTATATAGTTCCATGACAAGAACACACAAAGGGAAACAGTCGCATACAACGCAGGACAACAAACAAACGCTTCAGCGCCCATTTGAACAATAACCCACTAAAATTCCCATTGGAAACCCTCAGCCGTACATGCCCTCACACCCACGTGGCTGGAACCAAGCACCGCAAAGCACATGTGGGTGTGAAGCAGCGCTGGGGATACGAAAAGGGGTCCACCGGGCAGACCCACACCGGCCCATAGGCGCAACCCTGGACGTGACCACTACCCAGACTCTCCACAGCCCACTGTCTCCCACACAAAGGAAGGTCCTGAGAAAAGTGATACATTTTTCAAAATATGGCATTGTATGAACTAGGCATGGGTGTGGTCATTTTCAGTTTTGCCTTCTCATGCCTAGTTGGGTCAGCTCTCTCGTGTATAAGCATTACCAGATATGTCTTTAAGTTAATTAATGTGCATTGCCTGGATTGAATGTAATTCCTTTCCTCCTCCATATGTTATGTTCTTGCTGGTAAAAATTACCTGTTATTGACATTAAGACTTGACACTTGTATCTGATTATTTGTTTGATCTGTACAGAAAAGACACTATTAGGTGTTTGTCTGAGTTCCTCTTATTAATATCTTCAATCCGAATGGGGACTTTTTATGTCAGGTTAAAGCCCAATAACAATGATCACCCAGCATGAATCTTGGTGATAATCCCTGTGATAAACCCGGTGATAATGAAAACATTAAAGAAGATATACGGTATGAGCATTTTAGTGCTGTAACACTGTGGAAAATAACCTCAACACTGTCTTTGCTCAAGATTCATCCCTGACCTCTGACTTTAAACACTGTGGATCACTATCCACATGCAGCTTCTGCCATTGAGTATTTCCAGGCTATGGCCATATATCCTCCAGTGATGTAGTGAAATGTAGGGCTATGTGTCTGCCAGCGAGTTAGTTTCATTGCTCAGCAGAAGAGATTTTTATGTTTCTGGGGTACAATTTATAGCACCAATGTATGCCTGTTTAAATCATCAGTAAAACCGAGGAATTTCAATTCGCACCACAAATTGAGGTATTCAGGACCTGAAAATGAATGGATCAAATTCAGTAAATATAGAGCAAACATATGGGAAATGTAGTGCAATAAGCTTGAAATGGCCCTGGTTTATCGCATGTGTTTTATTGGTGGGCTGAATCTGTATCCCTGACTCGCTATAACATCCAACCTCATGCATTGCAGTACCTTCCCCTTAATAAAGGCACAGTCCTAGATCTGAGTCGAGGATTAAACCATTGTGTCCTATCCTTTAAGTGTCCATATTGTGTGCTAAAATTAAGCACTTAAATGTAACAGCTGCACATAAGGAATGACTCTATAAGCATAGCAGGTTCTCCAAACCTCCTCCATCCATTTTATTTTCTTTATTAGCCCTCTGCTGAGAACAAGCCCTTATGGGCTACGTTATGTTCTGTGTCTATGAGGGAATAATGGATGAAGTGCAGCAAAAATATGAAAAAAAAAGCAGGTTAATCCATCACCACTTCCCCCGAGGAGACAGCAGGCTAGAGAGCACTAGATCACGATCACCAAAGAGACAGGCAGATTTATCCGCCTGTTACATCGACTATATACGTCATTCTGCCACCTAACACTGTTATATTATTATGTAACACCTTTACTCATTCATATGTATCTGTTAATCGTATGTGCACAAACAGAGTTGTGGCTGTGTGTGTGTTCTTTCATATATAGGAGGAGACTGTTGTTAATACCAAAGAGCAGAGTCCTCTTCATAGAGGTGTTCCAAGCATCGAGGACCTCACGAAGACCGTGAAACAGGTCAGCAGGAATCCCGAGATGTGCTGCTGTGCGTGTGTGTGTGTGTGTGTGTGTGGGGTGGGGGGCTTATTTTAGGCTTGATAATGTGTTTTTCCTACATATGTTTTCTAGGACATCACAATAGTCTCTCAACATGCTCCGCAGAAGCCTGTCCGACGTAAATACCAGCCAGACAGTCAGAACCTGGACTCCACTCCCACTCACGCCACATCACTGACGCCCGCTCATAAACCTGCGCAAAAGTCAGTAAAGTATGCAAAGCTATGCATTTATTATCATGTTATTATGATAAATAACTAAATATGGTCAAATATGGTAAATGCTGAGCGATTGTGATGTAAAAAAAGAAAAGCAATGAAAATAAGCAGGCTGAAAGCCTTTCAGAAAAGCATAGTCATGCTAATGTGCGAACATCAGGACTTGCTGGGACACACTGTGATGACTCTGCCATATGTGGCAGGGATGCTTAATTGCAATAGAAACTGTGACGGTCACTAGAAGGCAACCATTAATAACAGTGGTAACAACAATGTCACAGTGGAGCGATGCAAATCACCAGTCTGTTGCTCTAGTGAAGCTTTAACTGTTCCTTATTCTCTCGAGACGATACACTCACTATTCAAGGGTATTTCTTTAGTTGTGGGACATTTTGTCTTGGACAAAAAAGACACATTTCTCTTGGGAGAGAGAATGTAATCATCAGAGTATTAATGAAAATGTGATTGTTTAAAAAAAGACATCTGAAGAGCTACCCAAGTCCTGACTAGATTTTCTCCCAGGCTGCTGTCCCGGCAGAGGAAAGAGATACAAATGGCTATTCGCAAAAACAAGGAGACCAATGCGGTATTGACACGCCTTAACAGCGAGCTCCAACAGCAACTTAAGGTCAGCTCTCTCACCCATTATTTTCCAAGTAACACAATGTGATACAATGATACCGATGCCATACCAGCTGTGTGTGCACAGTGTTTGACACAGTGTTTTGAATGGTGTGTGTTAGAGAGAGAGAGAGAGAGAGAGAGAGAGAGAGAGAGAGAGAGAGAGAGAGAGAGAGAGAGAGAGAGAGAGAGAGAGAGGGAGAGAGAGCGAGAGGGAGAGAGAGCGAGAGAGGGGGTGGGAGAGGGAGAGAATGGACTGAATTAGTGCTTGGCCCAGTGGATAGTCCCTAACCCTTAGAGAACAGATTTAAAGGCTGTGTACTTGACCCATTTGTGTACAAAAAAGCATTCCAGGTCATCTTGTGCTTATATTTTTGAAACCCCCATGGGTGGCAGTTTACAGTGACATACCAAGTTGCCTTGCAATTGCTACATGTGTGTTGTTTTCTCAGGAATAAGAGTACCATATACAATGTGAAGCGTTGCGTGTTTATCATTTCGACATAGAGTGGTTTTCCTGTAAGACAGGTAACTACAGTAGTTGGCATGTTACAGTAACATTGCTAGAACAGGAGTAGAGTCTTAATAAATGCTGCCAGTATCACCACTGCTTGCTGAAATAAGCCTGCTTCAACCCATCAGTCGTAGTTTAACTAATGGCCAGGACTGCGATGTTGGCATTGGGGATCTCCCCATGAGAGACACATTCACATTTGGAACAGATGCCGCATGCCTGTCGTTCCCACCGTAAGTGATCCAGTAGTGAAACCTTCACCTCTGGGAATACAGGCCATTCATCTCAGATATCGTGTGATTTGTGGAAGGGTCAGTTCATGTTTTTTAAAGTCTCTCTTTGCCTACTGTCCGTGCTACAACGTCTAGGTTTGTTTTAGTTTGATTCGCAGAGTCTCACATAGTTCAGCATCTGCAGGACTTTTTGCGGAACGGCATGAGGCTTTATTTAGACCCACGCCCTGTCAAAATGCCAAAGTGCCTTTGGCATTCACAACTGTCTTTCAGACTGTTCAAAATAGAGTGTGCCAGCTGGACATAGGACATAGAGAGACTAAATGGAATGGAATAACTGAATCTGTCTTTCTAAATGATTGTAATAGTTACAGATAAATAATATAATACCAATAATAATTCATAACCTGATTTTATGACCAATTTTCCAGAGTAGACTTTTTCGACAAAGAATCCTTAGACATATAGCACTTGATTTGATATTTGATATATCTGTTTTTAATATTTAATTTGTTTTAATATAGGAAATGCTATGGGAAGTTAAGCATACATACAGTATATTAATAAATTACAATGAGTTATTCTATATTTCGTTATGTCATGAACAGATGCATGCAGTCCATTCAGACCTCAGCGATGTATCTATCAATGAGCTTTACAGTACATGCATACCAATAAGCCAGCCAGCATAAAGTTGAGGTGAGCTTGATGTGTGTGCTCTCTCCTGCAGGAGGTTCACCAGGAGAGGGTCACGCTGGAGTCTCAGCTGGAGCTCCTCCGGCCCCTCGCCTCTGCGTGACCTGCCCACAGGCCTGCATGGGTCTCTTCCTGCTGCGGTGGGTGCCAACATATGCTAACCATGGGCTACACGAATGTAGGCACACAGAAACAATGGGCACCAATAATATAGATAAATCAACTGGATTAATATGATTCATAACATTTAACGGCAAAAACAGTTTAAATATATTGTAAAATTATGCTGTGATCCCCCAAAAGAGGCTCGTTGTCCGCCAACACGTTGAGACCAACTGACTTAAGTTACTGTTAAATTTCACCTATGTCCTTTGATAAGTCAAGGGCCTGATTGCAATGTGTCCTTATCTGATATCGAAAAGCTTGAAAACACTTAAATATTGTGAAGGGGGTGGTGCTTATGAACCTCAGTATGTACTGCAGTGGGGTTTCACTATAACAATTGAGTGTTTTCTCTTTAATCTCTCCTCTCTAACCTATTTTTCAATTTCCTGTGCTGGATTTTTATACCTTCGCCCTGAAATCTTACGCGACATGTTTGTCTTTGTCATGGGAGCTTCTGGGTTCTTTTTCCATTAACCAAGTTAACCAAGTTAACCAAGTTAACCAAGTTAACCAAGTTATTGGTTAATTGTCTTCCTTTACACAAAGGAATTAATTAATAATAAGGGCTGATGGTTTGCAAAAGTGCTCTGATTGGTCAATTATATAATAGAACGTTGCACTGGACAATTCTATTTCACACTGAAAGTGTAGATTATTTTATAACTAAATCAGAGACAAAGTCAGCATTTGGTTAAATACTTTTTGTTTTGTCTTTTATCTCTGTATTAATGAAAATGTTATTTTGAAAGAATAAACCTTGCTTTTTTCTTAAGTTATTTTTCATGCAAATATACCTTTAGCATGCTTATTATCATGAGTTTATTTTTCTATTTTGTGTAAATATATAATAACCCCATGAATGCTCCACATATTCATAAGCATTTTATTTTTTTTATAGAAATTACCCCAACTTTGTCTTCAATTGTAATTTGTGAAATTAAAATACTGGGTGTAAAAAATGTGTATAGCTGGCAGTGGTGCTGCAGATGAATGGTATATTTAGAGAGTGAACATTAGCAGTTTGTTTCATGTTTGCAAAGGTCAGGTCAGATGTTTGACATTGCTAAAGATTATTTTACTGTGTTTCCAGCATGCATAAATAAACTGAATGTTAACTGATTGAAATGGGATTTTAGCACGGGAACATACAGATGTGACAACACTGAAGAATGTAATCACTTGTTTTAATATTGTTTTGATTAAAAAGAAAACACATATTAAAGTAAGACTACACATTTACTTATTAATTGTTATTTTAGTACATGGTAACTAGGTTAAAAAAAGCAAAAAAACATTTTTAACTCTGCTTTGTGTGTAACATATACAACCATAATCACAACCATACATATTTTGCATTTGAATGTCTGAAATTTCAAATGAATCATTTAACAAAGGAATGTAGAGAGGATACGTAAAAGCACAACATTCCCTTTACATTTGGCAAGATGTTTTACATAAAATAATGTCTCTATGGCTTTCATTTCATCTATGCAAAATGCTGGTGGTCCACACAGTATTAATGGATTAATCTGGTGTCTTGTTTAACAACACTGTATTTACTGTATGACGGCATGCTTGTCTGTTCCGCAACATGATAACATTAAATGGTAAATGAAAAGAGTTCTTGTGCACATTTGAGCTTTGGACTAAAACTAATCAAAGAAACAAATAAAACTATATATTTTTTATCATTTTTTTGTCACCTTTGTCATAATTTTGTAAAATGCAGTGAACACCTCATTTTTGCATAGTTCAATCCACCTGGTTTGAACTATGCCAATGCAATGCAAATGTACTGCTTTGGTTTGAAACTCAGAGCAGAAACACAGAAGTTCCCGCTGCAAGAAGTACCTACTGTATGTCTAAATAACATGTTTACTGTCAAATCAGCTTTTTACCAAAGTGTAAACAGAATAAGAAAGAGAGCATTTCTCTGTCAGGAAACATATTGGTAAACAAAATGTTCTTTGGTTTACTTACAGTTTGGACGGATTCTGAAAACGTGTTATTCTCTGTGATTTCTTGATTTGTGCAAGGAATTTCACATGGTAATACTGTATAATAAAATATTACACAAATGTATGTAGCCTACATGCAGCATCTGGGTCAAAGGCAAACATGAGTAGACTATAAGGCCAATGGCCTTAACCTTTCAAGCTTGGGGCATGCTTATTTTCCTTGTTTTTTTTTAACATAGTCATAGTCATATGATTAACTTGCTGTGTTTCCATAGTCTGGTGTAACCAGACCCAAAAATCACTTTGTGAACAGGGTCTGGTTTGCAGTCATTACCACCTAGGGCGTATACTTTTCGGTAATTCTGAAACTGTTGGACAGCCTTGACCCAATCGTCATTGCTACAAATGTTATTATTTCTTCATAGCACTATCACCATTTATAAACTCGTCATCACACGTACCCACCACCCCATTGGTCTGCCATCCAGGGTGGCTGTGCAAATGCTAAAGCAAAAGTGAAAATAGATCTGAGAGCAACAGTTTGGCAGAGCCAGCCAGGCTTGTATTTCCAAGACCATCTTCCAAAGTGTGTGTGTGGTACATACAGTACAGTGTACAGTACACAAATACACACGTTGTCATATATCAATATCAAGACACTTTGCATTCAGTTCTACTATAAACAGGTTTACATAGCAGAAGGCTATGTATGGCAGAACAGACTTTGTAAATATTCATCAATCATGCAATAGACAAACAACCGGAGCTGTGTTTACTGTAATCCTGAAGTCATTCTGAGCTAATATTTTGAGCCCACATCTGAGGATCTCTGAATAGAGAACATGAATGAGAGAGTTAGGGTAGAAAGACAGACATGAGATGCCAGACAGGGCAGACCGCCAAACATTTAGCCTTTCCCATAACTGATATTTGGCACAGTGCTATATGCATGTGAATTCCTCCTCCTCAGCTTTACATCATAACCACTACAGGTTGGTGCTTATCTCTAAGCATGCACTCTTGAGAGGAGCACATGCATTCATTAAATGCAAACAAGGAGTCCTACTCATTGAGCTATAAATAACACTTAACACTGGTTGGACTGCAATTTAAAATGACAGCTGCCTGTGATGAGGAAACTATATGTGTCAGCCATGTGTCGCCTCTAAATACACACTGGTTTGATATAATAACCAGCTTGCCATTTCTTAGAAAGTATAATTACTGAGTTACCTATGGTTATTAATGGGAAATCAGTCCTGGAGCTGGCCACAAATCATTTCTGTACTGTGCTAGATTATTTTCTGTATAGCTTCAGAGCTTCTTAGTTTTACTTTTTTAAAATAATATATTCATTATAATGACGTTTTATGTCTGTCTGCCGCTGGCATCTGTTGGATATGTTTATCATGGGGCACCGAGATGTATTACAAGTTGTAAAGTTTGCACACATCACTGAACCCTACTTGAAAGTGGGCTGGCCATCTTTAGCACAGATATATTTATTTATATGGCCATATAAGCCCAAGGCTGGTCTTGTACCTATTTTGTGTAGCAGACAAATAACTCTGCCATACGGTATGCTCTGAAGATGATAAGGTACGTGCTGAGATGGGTAAAAGATTGATCTCCAGTTACTTCCCCCTCAAATTGGAATGAGCTGTGAAATTACATTTAACTTACAGACTTTTTGATCGTCAGCAAAGTTAAAGATATAGTTAGTGATTGTAATATTTTTGTCAAATTCCCCAAATATTTCCTCGCAGCCTTGCCGTTCTCTGTGCGTGTAGAAAGGGAATCCAGTACTTCTACAAAGCCATGGCTCCGTAAAATAGGAACACAAGCCTTCGCAATGCGTTTCCAATGGGGTGGAGCTTATGACGGAGCAACCTATGGCATTGAAGGGAGAGGTGTTTCTTTTGTTATTGAGTTCAACCAGCTTTCTCTAAAATAGCTTGTTTTGCTTCTTAACTTGAGACATACAGTGCATGTTTTATGTTGTGTTTCCATGAGGGATTCATTTATGGCAGGGTTTTGATGCATGCTACTTTCTTGGCCAAGTCGTTCTTGTTAAACAAATTTAATACAATGAGACTGACCTCTTACAGTAAAATTAAAGGCTTTTAAGAATGTATGGACCCAGTGGCTTTAATTTCAGGCTGACCATATCGCCAGCGAAGATTACCTTCTCTTTGTGTATTCAAGTTAGGCTTTTGTGACCACACCATTACTCAAAGGTGACGGCATGCAGCAGGGCTCTGGTCTCTCCTTTGTCCGGGCCTGGCTTTGCAAAGGTTGCAACTCTGGTGTGGACGTTAGTTAGCCACAGCACAAGCTTATGCTGTCACCTCCACTGATTCTGGCCCTGTCAGCTGGGATTTAAACACTTATTCAGCAAATGTGAATGAAGCTCAGTCTAGGCTGAAAGCAAAGATTGAACCTATGCATACACATGAAACTCACCAACATTTAATCATTCATGCATCAGGAGCAAGATTATTCACATGGAAAGCAGATGATAATGACACATCCCACACACATGTCCTTATTTGAAATAGTATAATATGCTGCTACATTTAGATGTTTACCTAGAATTCTGAATATAGATCGGTAGGGCAATGTTTTATTGATTGATTCATTGATTTATTGTGTTGATCCTTAGCAAGTATTTTTGTGAAGGTATATAACACTCCTAACGTTTAAACAGTAGACTATAAATCATATATTAGCCTATCATAAAATCCTGTTGGATCACCAAGTAGATTGTAGCAGTTTACGGTTTTCCTGTCACGGATGTGGAGTCCGGATCCAGATACGACGAAACTCCTTCTCCGGGCTTTTGCTCTTTTTTTAAAAACCACCTCTACTTTTCTAGCAGTGAAAAACATACCACCGCTAGGCAGCAGATGACCAGAGTCAACGAGGATCGCAACGGTCCGGTCCAACTATGCATTTGCCTACCAGCGTCAGAGGGTGAAAGAAGAATGGGGCATCATTATTTGCGCTCTGAAAAACTGGATTAGCGGGGGCGATAACTTTTTTACTCACTCAGTTTTAGAGTCAGTTTTATTGGATTAATCTTCAATATCACAATGCCCTTTGCCAAACGAGTCGTGGAACCCCGGCTACTATGCAGGCATTCAATTCCCAATAACGACGCGTTGCTTTTCGAGGATTTGTGCTCCATCAGTAATGTGGCTCTGTCTCAGACCTTGCGGCAGCTGTCGGACCTGGCCAGGCATGCCTGCTCCATATTCCAGGAGCTGGAGAACGACCTCATGTCCACTTACCACCGAGTTCGAGGACTTCAGAACAAGATTAACGAACTTCAGCAATTTACATCGGAGTTAGATCCCAAGCAGGAGGCAGTGCGTGAGTAAAACTCCACAAATATTGAAATAAGATCATGTGCATAGCACTGGAAGGCAAACTTGCATTCTTCTTCGACCTGCTGAAAATGTTTACATTGCTGCGCTATGTAACTGGATGTAAATTATATGTAACTCTCAAAAAGTATATATTCCCGTTAGGCTGAGACAAGCCTTGTTGAGGGGCGTGTTGTAGCCCACTGTAAGACATTTCAGGTTCTGCGCAGGTTACCCGAAGAGGCTTTTTGTTCACTTATAAAATAACAAACGTTATTTGCTTAAATATTAAATAACATGTAAGGTAAACTAGTTTAACGTGCATGCTTTACATTGTGAACAGATGGTAAGATGCGTCCATGTAAATACATTTTTGTCAAAACACTCTTCTTGAAGTTGATTTATACTATAGGATATCTGAGCACGTGGGTAACTTAGGCGAAACCATGTTTCAGGGGCTACATTCTTAACCGTGACTCGTTCACTTAATTTTGTTCAATTTTCTTTAGCTGCCACATTGTATGCATTCATCGCCGTGATAGCGCAGCATGTGGGTTGCCTGGTTCCCTAGTCTGCAGTTACCGCGGGTGAACTTTGCTTTTTTGGTGTGTGTGAGCACGCGTGGGTGCGTCTGCGTACACAGTGTGTGCCTGTGTGTCTGGTCTGTATCTGTGACTTCACTATCCAGGAAACATTTAAGAAGTGTATGCTGCCTTAAACCTCAGAATTGTCCACCTCGTGAAAACGTCACCAGCTTGGACATAACCCAGAGAGGGGTTGCCATGCTCGATTGAGGCAATACATGCCTTTGCTTGTTTGTCGACCCCCCTCCTTTTCCTGTGGTCTGTGAATGAACTAATTTGCCTAAGGATATTTATCATCTCACACAGAACGACCCCAATGCACATACAAACACTACTACTTAACCTCAGATTGTTAATGTTTACCCTTACCTGCTGCATACACAATAATACAATATGCGCTGCTGGCAACCTATGTGTTTGTTTTAATTAAGATCCGACAGCTATCATAGAACCAATCCTAATTAGTGAACATTAGTGGCTGTTGGGATGAGAATTATCTGTAAAGGAGATGGTTTTTGTTTTCTTACCAGATCCTCTTGGCTAGTAAAGGCTAATTATTCTTAATTGTCCTTGTTAATATGAATAGTGTCACACAGACTCATAAACAACAGGGCTGTCCCTAATCTGAATGACAATGAGTGTAAATGTATGCAGCTCAAGACACTGAGACCTCGGTGGGTGGTAGTGGGATTTTATAATATCACTTGTCTGCAGGATGACCTATAAAAGATCAGCGTTGCTCTGGGATGTTAGATAATGCAGAGCAGTTTATTGACCAATCAGTTACATATCTTTCACCAGCATTACTCATCCAAATAGAGTCACGTTTCATAGATCTATCATTGGGTCTTAGCACGGTCAGCCTAGATATTTTGGAATGTAATACCATAGCTACTAAACTAATACCAGTGTGTTATAATACACATGAATTTCGCTTGTCGCACTGAATGTCCGGATGAAAACAATTCTACCTTTTATATGAGTCCTACTGCGTATACCAAGCATTATCTAGTGGTTACTAATGCATACTGTAGAAACTCTGATGCTCTTTACTTCTCTTTTCTCCTGACATTCTCCTCCACCTCACCTACCAGACACCTGGTGTGGACGTGTCACCCTCGTATTTAAACGCAGGTCTGGTGACACCCCATCTAAGTGTGTGTTGGGCATCCCGTCAGAAATGTCTCCAGCAGACCAGGCACTTGATAAAGCAAATTCATCACGTTATTACACTCAGATGGGGTTTTAAAGGTACAGTCAGTGATTGTAAGATGTACCCTTTTTGTCAGTCTCAGCAAATATCTACTCACGGGTCACAGCCTGCTAACTAGTCCGTTCTGTGAGCGTGCTGAAAAGAATGA
Organism: Forbesichthys agassizii; assembly: GCA_026546735.1. Taxonomy (NCBI): domain Eukaryota; kingdom Metazoa; phylum Chordata; class Actinopteri; order Percopsiformes; family Amblyopsidae; genus Forbesichthys; species Forbesichthys agassizii. The sequence continues at coordinate 21,308 of JAODLL010002956.1, read as the reverse complement.
TCACATTCTACACTGCCCTACTTTGTGAAGTAGTGGTGCAGACCGCACCACACAACGACAATATCCTTAGCCCTGACAATGCCTTTCCAGTGTGTGGTGCGGAGCTCCTGAGGGAGCACCTTATATGGCACTGAAGGGAGATGTGCTTATTTAGAGTTCAAGCAGCGTTCTCCAGAATGACTGACTACACCTTTACATGGCCCCGGCAGAGTTTGTAGAGGGAGTTGTGATGCTTGTGGCATGTCGTGTTTCAAAACACACACCGCTGGCAGCAGCACGTGGCATTCTGCAGGCAGGCCGCGGGCAGACACTTACACATACACATACACTTACACAACATACACACGGAGAAGAGTAGTCATAACTGCCTGCAGAGAGTAAAACTGATTGGAAGGCAGTGCTGTTACTGTTAGCATGCTGTCATCACTACATCTCTATCCCTGCCATGGCGTCAGGCTCTCCCTGCCCATTACAGCAAGCGTCAGCCAGCCGGGAGGACACCAGAATAAAGTGTCACTTTTATTTCACCCGTGTAAATCAAACTCATCGTGAAAAGAGAAGCATTACAGTGTTAATTAACGTGCAAGGTAGATGTAGTGGCAGTTTCACAATGGGAATTCAGCAACAATGTGTTGACACTAACATCAGGCTTGCACTTGTATTTCACACAACATGTTTGTGATTTAGGAGAGCGTGTCAGTGAGAATGTGAATGAAACCTGATGATGGAAACAACGGCATTGCTGTGATGCAGTTACTTTTACTTTCTGTTCTATCAGTTTTATTCAACGCAGGACAGTGGGGAAAAGATAGGAGGCAAACAACAATTTGTCCAGTGGTCCAACTCTCATTTTGACAATTGTTTGCATGACCTCATAGTGACTTTATAAATACTCTATAGACAGCAGTAGAGTGTATATGATCTGCATTGATGTAGTGTACTGTAGTAATGATAACCACATTGGTTTACCCTTAGTCCCCTCTCCCCTGTCATTGAACCAGTCCAGCCATTTATGTGACTTTGTTATGTTATGTTGGATCAATGAATCGATAAACGCTCCATTTGTGGTCAACTCACCACAGGCTAGAGAATGGTTGTATGGTAAATATTTGTGTCAGCCAGTTCATTTATTTACTATGTTGAAAGCTGTGACACTGGCAGCTATCCCATTCTGTGTGATTTAGAGTTTAGGTTATGACTACGTGGAAAAATGATTCACAGTTGGATAGAGATGCAGCGCCGTATAGATCATATTTTATGATAGAAATTACTCTACTTCCCCCCCTTTCATTATCAGAACTATATGCATATCTCTACAGGTCCAGACAACCTGCCACTGACATCAACTTCTGCTAATTATAGAGCAGATTTCAAAGGCTTCCTCACTCATTCCTGTATCAACCCCCTACTCTCAGTCCCTCATAGAGAATACCGAGACACTTTAGTGTTTTTTTATTTTCCTCTCAGAGTGTTCTGCACTTCTAACTGTCAGCCAGTGTTAGCTTCAGTTTAATTTCGCAGTCTGTAAAGCCCTAGAATCATTTTGAATTTGTCCAAATAGCAACTGAACTTTCCAATAAGCGTCGTGTTGATAGCTATACGGGCGTGGTTTAGGTTTGCCGACAGCAAAAATTACCAGATGGTTCATCCAATCAACTGCCAACAGTTTTAATGTACAGCTCCCCAGATGGAGTTGTGACAACAATTCCTCTGGCATGTCAGGTTAAGCCAGTGTGGCCACCAACTCATATTCTCTCATATTCTTGTTCACTTTAACTGAAGGATGGTGGTACACGCATAAAACACAAAGAATCTGCTACCACCTATCAACAGTTGGTGTTTTATTTATACATGTTTCCAGGTGTTTTATTTATACATGGTTATATTGTACTAATGTTGCCACTATTAAAACTGAGCAGGCTCCGGCCCCTCCATTAACGGTGTGTTTCCCCACGCCTCAGTGCGTGGTGGTAAAATGCCGCTTCTGCCATTGAAGTGGTTTGGAGTGAACCATTCTGTCAAGTCAAGCATTCCAGAAAGCCAGTGACCAGGAAACCGCAATGCTTGCTTGCACTTCTGGGACCTTGTACCCCACACATGCCACGCAAAACTGGGCTGGAGGAGAAGGTGCGATTAGGGGGGAGGGGAGCTCGGGAAGGGTGGGGTGGGGTTATGGGTTGAACCCGGGTGAGCTTGATTATGAAAGGAGACGTTTTCTTAAAAGTAATGTTTACGTTTTCCATAGCTCTCTTTGGGGGAAATATGTGAGTGATTACATGTGCACATTCCTGCGGTGGCACCTTCCACGAGTGCAAGTGCTTCTGAGTTTAGCTTCACCGCTCTGTCTTAATTGAACCGGCAGCTGCCTGCTAGTGCACTGTGTATTTGTGGGTACTTTGTTTAACATGCATGTGTTTTGAGAGGGATTATGAAGGGTCTCGTGTTCTTCTACAGAATAATGCTCAGGCCTCTCTTTTAGAAGGGTTAGCTCTTAAAGGGTTGTGTGTGTGTGTGTGTGTGTATGTGTGTGTCAAATTCTTCACCCAGTGTTGCGCTTCTATACTTTCTTTAGTTTTCTCACCGAAGGTGACCAAGCACCTGCTTGTTGTTCCTCTGTGAGAAACACGTTTGGTTTGTGCCTTTATGATAGTATAGAGCAAATGGGAGGAGAGCTATGCCTTTGTGTATGGGAGATGCACGCGCCCACACCCACAACCGGGTTGACCCCAGTGCTGACTTTGTTTGTTAAATAACACAAGTAATTGCTCTATATAGAGTGTGGGGCTGAAGGCACCGAGGGTCAATATGAGCATGTCTTAAAAAAGAGAGGGGGGGGCAGAGTAATTTACCCCCTGACCTCAAAGGGCTGTTGACCTCCCAACCCCCAGCATGCCCCTTTAAAGACAAAGACACACCCAGGTTGCTTATCATTCAGGCTCTAAAGTCTTGTCTCTAATTAGAGTGGATTTAACATTTGACATTATACCGAGCAGCCGCAGGCCTGGGGTCTCCGAACATCAAGTCTCACACCAGGTATTATTAATCAAGCACGTCAGACTGCACAGAAATGTACTCATGGTTGAAAATCAGGACCCTGTTTCGACCGAATTAACAAAATAGCGTTTCTGCCATGCTAGAGTGAAGAGCCAAGAGTGCAAACCAGCCACACAGTTTGTTTTTGCCCTGTACTTCCGCAAACTGCTTTTCCCAAGAAAAAAACATTTGGCACAGCCTTAGTGGACATTTTGTTTATTCATTGTACATGTTGGAAAATTGTGGATTATACAGACATTTATTTTTATATTTACAGGTACCGTAATGCCGCACACATTTTCTCTTAACATTTTCATCCAGTACATGAGACGTTTATACACTTTGAGTTTATTGGTTTATAAATGGTCAACAAAAACAATCATTCATGCAAGTCTATTCTATTCTTTTATTTTTGTATTATTTTCTTTGGGAAGGGGGGGTTCTAGCAAAAAGAAAAGATTGCCATTACCTCATCTATACACTGTCATTAAAAAGGGATTTTTTCCCCCATCAGTTTGGCTCCAGGAAGTTTGTGCGAGCCCACTGTTTAAAGAACAGCCAAGCACGGCCACTAATTCTCTAAAACTCTGCTACTCTGTCCAAAGGTAGATAGTCATTGTATTTGAGATAATGTTAAACTACAGTTATCTCTACTGCGGCGTGTTGTTTAACATAACTTGGCCTGCTATTGTCTTCCATGGCAACGTGATGACATGCTGCCAGGCATGACGGCCGTAAACATACTGTCAGCCAACGCTGTGGACCATGTCGCCACGGCTGGCCAGAAGCAATTCAGCCCACCTGAGATCTGCCCTCATAAGTCAAGTCTTAAAATAATATGAGTTCCCACGCTGCTTTTGTGATCCTCAGCAATCTCCCCACTATTCCTAATGCCTTCACAACGAAATACTTAAACATTACACAATGGAATTACCCTTACAGGAGCATTACACATAACCTTCTGTATATCAGCAGTTCTCACAGAGGATGAGATGGATGAGAAGTGAAATTATTCTGAACCTTAATGCCACAGCTTTATTGCCAAACACACTGTATCACAGATTGCAAATAATAGCTCTAATTAATAGCATTTTGATAAATGGGTCCTCCAATGCATTCTGAAATACATTATTTTACTAGTTATATGTAATAGAATGCTATGAAACATCATAGTTGGTTTTCCAACAGGAAGCAGACACGTGTTCAGGTAGTCTTTGCCATGCAGGTGTTAAGACTGGGATTTAACTGGTATGTAAACTGCCCCCACCTTTCCTTTGCAGAAGAGCTTTGGATCAGCTCCAATCAAAGTTGAAAGAGCCTTTTCATAGATCATCCCATATCACACACGTCTCCCAGACAGAAAGCACCTGTTGACGTCAGGCATTTTTATGAATGTGCTTTTCCTTCAGGTCAATATAAAATAACCAATTTGCTTTTAAATTCAACATGACTGACATTAATCAGCCTGTTATTTGCCTTTCTGATTTATAAGGAAGGTTAGGGGTGAGCAATCTAATCTTAGATGAAGCCTATAACTGCATATCAGAGCAGCTTTTCTCAACAATATTCAATCCATTCCTTAATGGCCTCTTCTCCTCACGCTAGCTCTGTCCTTTTAGGGCAAACTCGCTTCACACTGTTCACTGTGGGCCTTTTGTGTGTACCTTCCTGCGGGCCTTCAGATGTCACATTGAGTTACACTTTGTAGAAATACAGGAATACACCTTGTAGTAAGCTGGTGAAGGAAGGATATTGACCTCAGTTCTGGGTGCTCAGCACAGAATGCTAGACAGAAGCAGGCTCACATGAAAATAACTGTTAGGATGTAAGCTATGGACATTTTATTACAAATGCCTAATCTCACTCACTATGCATTGTGGACACAAATCTTCTCCCTTTGAGCACAGAACATTCTGTTTAAGTTGGTGAACATAACATGCATTCACTTGATTTGATAGTTCATTTAATTGGGAGGAAACGTCAGAGACGGTTTATTACAATCCATAAACGATGTCAGTGTGTCAACTCAACTGTGAGCTGAATGACATGTTAGACATTTAAAAATGTGTCCAGTCCTTACAGGTCCCCTCGTACAACTGACAACAGAACTGTAAACATCTAAATGTGTACAGTTGGGGATCTTAATTGTGCCAATACTGATTATGGAATACTACACATTGATTGTGCTGTAATTAAATTCTTTCCAACTTGGTGTTTTCTCAAATGCTCTGGCAGATTGACCCTTTGTATTTAGTTTCTTCCTCCTTTCAGACTTTTATCTTCATATTGTTTTCTTCCACCCGCCATTGTATTTCGTACAAGTTGCCAGAAATTTATATTCCTCGCTTAGCCCTCAGGCATGTTATATACTTTTTCGATTCTGACTGCATGCATTCTCCATGCCTTTTCTTTGTGTTAATTCTGTCTGTGTGCCTCTGGTGTCTCATGGTGAGTCCTACTATTGCAGATATTTGCTGTAAAATGTAGGTCTATGCCCTGATATTAGCATACGAGGTTTACATCACAACTTAACTGTGGTATCTTACCATACCCATTTGGAAAAGTCCCTACTCAAATCCTAATATACCTCTGAATTTGACAGTCAAATGAGTAGTGAAATATTG
>JAODLL010002956.1:0-15551 GCA_026546735.1 Forbesichthys agassizii | reverse complement strand
ATACCCATTTGGAAAAGTCCCTACTCAAATCCTAATATACCTCTGAATTTGACAGTCAAATGAGTAGTGAAATATTGCCTGACAGAGAGACAATTCACTTATTTTAACTGAGGGATTGTTTTTATGCCTTGAAACCAGACGTATCTGTCTCAAGCAGTTACTACACGGCTTTGGCTTGAAACAATAGTTTACTTGTCAAAGATTTAAATTAGAAAATTGGTGAAATCAGTGCATCCTATACACTTACAAGAAAATAGATGCCAAAATTGCCCACCCTGTAGAAAGATCCTATTACCAATTTGAACTCGGCACTCAGCATAGGCTTAGTGTGCTGCTAGAAGGGACATTCTCAGACACCGAATACTGAAAACATGTATTGAACAACATGTGTTATTGTTCGTCTTTCAACACAAAAGTTAAACATGGCTTTACCCATGTCATTTTATTATGCTACAAGGCAAGTATACATTGGACCATGTACTGTGCTTTAGGTAAAATGTCTGGAACTGTTTTTATTTCAAAGAGTGGCTATCTAATTCAAGATCAAACTAAATATACTTTTAAGTCAAGAGACTTTAGTCAGGATGTATTAGAAAGGATACCATTTGTGGGCTGAACCCCGGACTTACATTTACAATTACAAATGCCAAACATGTCAGCATCTGCAATCAAGTCAACTACTCGATATTTGACATAGTCAATATCTCAAAAGCATACATTTTAAAGGATTTGGCATGTGCCCAACCAACATAGCAGCTAGAAGACATTGTCTGAGAAAATGTGGAATGGTTCAACACAAGTTACAGAGAAATATTTTGGCTACTCACTAGCAAAGTTGTATCCACTATTTTCTATATATCTATATTATGGATAAAATGTGTTTAATATATTTAGAAAATCAAAGCCCTTACCTCTCCAAGTTACTTACCTTACCTTACTTTTTTTGTAGAAGACAATATCAGCTCAAACAATTGGGATGGGCCCAGTTTTTGACAGCCATGTTGAGATGTTATGCCCAGTTTGTATCTGAGCAAATGCAGACCTCCAGGCAGCCTGCCATTATACAGTGAATAAAGAGCTTGTACATTATTTATACAATGTTAACCAGTGTGCTCTTACTTTTCAGTGATGACAACGACAATAACACATAAGAAGTAAGACCGTGGCTGTAAATGTTATAAAGTCAAGGGATAAGTGATTCTGAAGGGATTGTCCTTGTTTTTACTGAAGGACAATTGGATAATTTGTGGAGGAAATAATTGGTATAGGAAGTTGGGAGCTGAATATTATGCAAATTGCACTCTTCACATACTTTGGCAAATGTAGGAAGACTTTGGACTCCAGATATTATTAGGGATGAATGGTGATGAATGCTATGCTACGGCATACAGTAACATCTAGGAGAAACAAAGGTAACTTAAAAAATGATCCAAATTAGTCTGTTGCTGGCACTGCTCAATGTGCATAACCAATACGCTTGGCATACAGTTCTTTAGTGTGAAACATTATTTATTTTTTATGTTGAAAAGTTCATTTTCTCATGAAGTTGATGGATGTATTTCTTTTTCAGTGACAAATACTGCACTCAGATGTGTTTCAGACTGGAATAAAACCAATGACATATCATGAAAGTAACTTTTAGTAGAGTTACAGATTTGTTGTGGCTTTCTGCATTGACCCTGGAGAAATGATTCCGGAAAATGGCTTTCTCACGTTGAGTCACTTATGGGAAATCTGAGGGCTGTTGATCTATATTGCGTCAGAGCAGGACTCACACAGCAGGGACATGTTGTTGTGGACATGGCCAACAGTAATGCTGTCTGTGATGCGCTGGCTGAGCTGAGAATATGGTACACTGGCATTTTAGTCCAAAAAAGAAAAACAAAAGTTACAAGACAGTTGTCTAGCTGTAACTTGTATTTTGAAGCGACTATTACATTGTGTATATTGTGTAATGCATAACTCCGGCCGAGAGACTATTTCTGACAATTGAAAACTGGCTACTGTACCACAAAAGAAGAATATAAATGGCTTTCAGTAGACAAAGTGTTTTCCACTTAAAGGTATAGTCAGCTATTGCAAGCTAATTGTAAGACAATACACTTTGGTCAAATGTAATAAATATCTCATTGCATTTCATCATCTTAATTGTTCTCTGTGCATGCTGAAAAAATAATATGGTTCTTCTACACAACCATGTAAGGAGCATAAACAAAGTGGTGCAGGCCGCACACATCAATATTATAGCCTTTGCAATGCATTTCCAATGTGTGGGCTGGAGTTTCTGAGAGAGTACCCTATGACATTGAAGGGAGAGGTGTTATAACATTGCTCACAACAACAACAATGCTACTTGGCTTTGCAATACGTTTCAATGTGTGGTGCGGAGCTTCTGAGATAGTTTGTTTTGATTTGAACTTGAAGATAGTGTCGACAGTGACGCATTGGAGAACAGGGCAACAAGTGATCCAAAGTTGCTGGTTCAATCCCAGATAACTCCTCACCAAGTGTCAAGGTGTCCATGAGCAAGATATCTAACCCTAAGTGCTCCCAGTGGTTGGTCATGCCTGGCAACAAGGGCCAATATTTTGGGAGTTTTGGTGTAGAAAGTGTATCCAAGACAACACGGCCTCTTCCATGCGCAGGTCAATTCAATACAGTTCGATTGGCAACTTGAGAATTGAGGTTAAATTTGGCTAATATCTAAACAGATATCTGCATATCAATGCAGACACATTTTTATTGCATTTCTGTCAGTATGTTCCACTTGCACCTCTTTTGCTCTCTATAAGGGTCTGCATTCAAACCGCCTACTTAAATGTGATTGTTACTACTCTACTACTACTGCTACAATCATGTGCTGTTGCCTTAAGATTCCAACATTCATATATTTGCTTAAAGAGATTAGTAAGACTAATACTCTGGTGTGCATGAACTTGATTCTCTCTGCTGTGAAATGGATAGGCTTCAAATGGTGGCACTGTGCCTAGTCTGAGGAAGGTGTATTTCATTAGTCGCACAGGCTTTCATTTAGTTGCGCTCGTCCCAATAATGCAACCAAACTGAGACCTGTAGTTGTAGGCAAGTTATATGTTTGGCTGTTCAGAAAACAATATAAATACAGTGGGTGAATGAATGCCACCCTGAAAGAGACAGGAATAGGGACGCAGGCCTGCCTGCATTGGCGAGGGGCGCTTCATCTAGCTGACTGCTGGGAAGTTGTTTGTGAATGATTACCGCTCCATTGAGGGGTGCAACACTGGGGGGGGGGCACGTCAGGATCAAGACCCAGACTCCTGTCTCCACCTCCGGCCATGGCCAAGGTCACAGCTTCCTCGCTGCTTTGGAGCCTGGGTGCTCAATCAGCAAGCAGCCAATCAGTGAGGGGGGTCAGGGTCACATAGGAACCTGACTGCCTGTGTGGTTGTCTTGACAGCGTCGAAAGAAAGGAAGGAACCTAAGTGGTGTGGATGTATTCATCGTGTCCAACACATTCTTTACTGTTATGAGTCCTTTAATGTCGGTTTCCCTGTATTTGTATTCAGTCTGAGCAACTCTGAGCAACCATATTAAGTTACAAATCCCATTAATTGTCCAAAGAGTCACTTTAATACTTACTTTCATATTAAACACCTACTCATATTTCTGTTGAGTCATAGATTTGTGTTATTTTTGTGGGTTGACCCTGAAGTGGAGACTCTGTTTTGTACAGTTTTGAATATGTTGCTTGTGTTTTTTGGATTTATCAGAATAACAAGGAGTAATCTGTCACATCTGGAGTGTGTTTGAAGGTGGTAGATAAAGTGGTCTGACAAGGCAACACCTATATTGTTCTTAAATTAGCCTTGGTGTGTATGTGGGTGTGTTTGTGGATAAATAGAAATATTCAACTGCATACCAAATCCATCCCCTTACTGTGTGGGGTCTGTGGCTGTATGACCATGTAGATGTATTTGGTTCACTAGATCATATCAGGTTCATCCTGTAACTGAAAATCGTGGTCCCTATTACGGTGACCATCTGTGACTCTGCAGATGGCCCTGTTTGGTTAAGTGGGCTGTGGTAGGGACCCCGTTGTCTACTCAGGAGGAAGATTAGAAGTGTCTGATCTCTGTTTAAGCACAGTCTCTGAAGTAAATGGAGGGGGTGGGCACACAGTTTCTTCTGTGTATTATTCAGTGAATTCCCATTGCTTCCTAATGGTGAATGTTATTCATTTCTAACATCAACTGTCTTTGGGTTGACTTTGTGCACAGTTGTAGCCATGTATTTGTATTTGCTCTCGTTGTATATTACTCGTTCTTCTTGTTACAGTATTACAGTTTCTCTTGCTAGTATTCACAATAGTATTTTGTTTGAAGTTTAGCCTGGAACAGATGGTGGTAGACATTCACCAGACTGAGGGAGGTTTGAACATTTGCCAAACTTAGCAAACTCAATTTGGGAACAGACAATCAGGGTTTGCTTCCTTTAACTATTTCATTTTCTGTTAACATATGTTCTTACCTTATTAAGCAAACACCTATAGATCATTTGTGTTTTGACTATATGATGTTGAGGTTGTGCTTTGCAAGGGAGATACTGTATCTGGTGCTTAAATACTGCAGAAAGGCTGGCAGATTGGAGAGTAAATCGTAGAGAATGAATGAAAGAATGAATGAATGACTTAATTCATTATCATGTGCGCTTTTAGTCTTTTTCAGTGGGCCATGTAAGCTGTTAGCAGAGAACTCTGTTGCCCAAGGACCCCTTAACAGTGTCTTTGATATCATTGTCTCATATTGATCAGTGTTGATGTTGTCTAATTGAAACTTCATGTGTGAATCCCGAGTCAGATAAGCAGATGTTATAATAAAACTGCTGGATGCTCTAAACAACCTTGATAGGTGACCTTAAAACTATGTGGAGGAGAGCCATGGTTATTTCAGCTGCTGCTACTGTGCAGGTCCATGCTTGCCTTCACACATGCCGCCCTGAAGGAGATCAGAACCAAGGGTCCTTTATTTTCTAGACCCCCCACAGATATGCTGCAGGGCAGAAGAACATAGATGACTATATCATGTGTGTAATCACTTGTAGGCTATGTGCCATTTTTCAATGTAACTGAAAGCCGAATGGTCAATTATGATTTAAAACCTCTTTTAATAGTTAAACTTTTGTAGTAAATTCAAGGTAAACAATTGTTTTTAGGCTCAGATTGGAGACGTTGCAAAAAACTAGAGATCATATTTCTGCTTAAAGCATAGCATTTATTGGAAAATGTATGTGCATTTTATACTAGACTTGTGACCCCACAAAAACATCCTGCCCTTGGAGAGTTGGGCGTCCTATCCCCTACTTTAAAGACCAGTGACCTTAGAGACTTGAGAGAATATCTAACATGCTATGCTTTTTCCCTGGAATCACATGGACCCAAATGCTGCATCTTTTTCCTATTGCACAACTGCCGCATTACTGGTTCATCATCATCTCGCTATTTTGTTTTCATGACTTGCCCTCTGATAGTATCTCAGTTATCTGATACGGTGGGAAAGAACTGAACCAGAGCCATCCAACTGTGATTTCATTCTCTGTTCAGGCAAGACTTCTTATCCACTTAACTCAGTGCTATGTCCAAAGGATACACATACATTCACTTGAAAACTGCTCAGCAAATTCAAATAGAGATGAGCTATATCGGCTACGCCTAAAGCTCAGGCCTATCCTTTACTACTACACTGTGTGTACCTTTCGTAGTCTGTAGCAACTGTATACTTGTACCTCTACCTCCAGAGGATCTTTCAGTTTCATTGTAAAATATGGTTATGTATAATTACCTACAGATGGTTTCTGGGCTGTGCCGAAGTACGATATTATTTGCACTGCCTACTCCATGAAATCATTGAGAGACAGTAACATTTCAGAGTCAATTCAGGTTCCTGACTTTCCATTTGTCTTCACACCATCACCATGTTTCGTGTTGGGTTGTTGAAGTAAGACATCACACTTGGCTCAGAGGGCAACCGTGTATTGTGTCCTGCAATCACAACACAACACGTAGAGCACTTACGAATACATGCCATTCTGATGATGTCATGCGTACAGCATTCGGTCATGCCATTGTTAAGGGCTAGAAATGAGCGTACTTGTTGAGTACAGCAGCTGCTGAGGTGCTATTACTGTAATAGCAATGGCACGTCTTTCAACATGAAATTCATCCAGGTGTGCTTACATGTATTCCAACATAGTTTGCATGTGCTCAATGTGCTCACTGTTGCACTGAGCTGCATAGTGAGTACCTTGAGAAGACTGTTATCATTGGCCTAATAAATACAATAAGACTGAATTATGTGGCTCCAGTGACTATTCCGCCACAAAAGCAACCACCTCTGCTTGCTGCGTGCTTATGACCACAATATAGACTACACCCTTTTAAAAAGTATGCATCAGTATGACAGCAGCAGGATGTCACAATAACAAGTCAATAATTACTAATAATTACTATTTCATTAACCGTATATTTTAGTGCACTTTATTTATAAAGCGGTGACAGTGTGGATTACTTGCATTTGCACATCGTAATCCACACACACACACACACACACACACACACACACACATGTTGATATGCTAGGCCTTTTGTTGGCAAAGAGCATGGCTGACAGTCGGCTCCTTTAACAGGGCATTGGTTGCAACACGCCGTCAGAAAGAGGCCAGGTCCTGTAAGTGTTTGGAATGCGACACACACCTCCGCGAAGAGCTGCGTGCAAGGGCCACCAGCAGGCCGTGAGCTGTGTTTTGCACAAAAGCCAGTGTTTTCACCGACAAGCCAGGGGATTGATGAGGTGGCAGGTTGACTAAATGTTAAGCATAATAGCTACATGTGTATATTTTCCCAGATAACACCGGATTACGACGTTTCATTTACTTTGTTTTCGACTAGTGGAATGTGCATCTGGAAGTTTGTTTTTCTTCCCCGCCATCTTTGCCATCCCCCCCCCCCCCCCCCTCCCCTCCCTAATCTATTTCAGAGAGAGAGAGAGAGATAGTATTTCTCCTGTTAGACCACATGGCTTTTGTTTGTCATGGCGATCAGTGAGAGATGAGAAAATGAGGGGGGGGATAGCCTTACAGTCCTATATGGTTCTCAAAGGCCTGAGGCCACGGGAACACAGGGGTCCTTCAGTGGCCTGGGTGACAGAGAGAACAGGGACGTGCACACATTCCTCTCTCAGGACAGATGTCATCTGCCCATCTGGGCTTTTGCTTTCTGCGGGCCGACAGAATTGATGGGTGTTTCCAGCGCGGTCTGGTCCTGTGGTTTGGCTGGCGTCGTTTCCCGTCAAGGTATCACACCGCAGAAACACCGTCTCCACGCCAAGGAGCGTCACCAGCCTAAATCCTCAACACATTGTTCCTCACTGCGCGACACAAGCAAACCGGAGGAGGGCCTGACGGGCGTGTCTAGACGACGCTTAGTCATCGGCGCGTCTCTTGCTAGTGCGAGCGCGGAGCGTGCGAGCCCAGCCCATAGCAGGACATGGCTGGTTAAAGAGCTCGTATTGAACGAGTGTAAGGGTGTGGCTTTTTGAACGCAGCCCCCACCATAACCCTAGTGGTTATCTATATCAGTCATAGTGTCACATTCAGCTGTGTCTCGGCTCGGGGCGTGGGCTAATGTAGACTTGCAGTGCAAAAGTAGAAAATCACTGAGTACTAGAATTTCTGGGATTTTCTTTTTGTTTATTTTGGAGGTCAAATTCTCTTCCGTCAAGCCTGCCAAACCAGATACAGTCTCCATTACATCATGAAATATTATTCATACCTAGCGGTGGAAGTATCCCAGAATTCCCGCGGGAGCTTTTAATCAAATGTGTGAGCTGTCTGGACACATAATTTTAATATCACAAGTACTTAACACCTGCACAAAGTTGGGGGTTTTTTTTACAATTGAAAATGTATGAAACACTCAGAGGAATGCCTTGTGCTGAACATGGTTTTTCCCCTTTGAAGCACTGAAAATTTCAACTTACATTTGTGAAATAACCACATTAGCCTGGTGTAGTGCTGTCAGATTACATGTGATTGATTGGAGGCCCCCACCCCCAAGGATTGCCAGTTTTTATTGCAGCCATTCACACATAGTAACATCTTTTTTTAGGTTTGTGTTTAATTTGTTTTGCTTAGTAAACCTTGTCTTGTACTGGTGTACGACATTATACGACCCCAACTTAGCTCATAATGATTATTTAATGAAGCCGTTTTTCTGTTGGGACTTCAAGGTCTAGATCTTAAATGCTCCTTTATTTCATATTTCCTTTGAATTTGCACATTTGTCTTACTGTATGTCACACGTGTCCAATCGAAATAACTGATGGTCTTCCCTAATGTCCACAATACTAGTCTTTCTACTGAAGTGGGATGCACCCAGCGTGCCCCTCATAACTCTACTGTGTGTTCTTGAGATAAAAGGCAAGGGAAATGAAACTCACCTCGGACAGATCTCTTCGATCTCCTAATCTGCCAGTTAAATGTGGGTCCTATGCTGTGTGACACACTTCTTTCTCTATTTGGGATCTCAGTGGTAGAGACAAAAGCTTCTGTAAATGGCCTCTTTCTACTCATTAGTATTCCATCATAACACGGTCTGCTCCACCAGGCATTGGTGACATCTGTTGTGTTTGGGGTCAATGTCTGTGACCTAAGCCTCCTTTCAATTAATAATGCTTTTTTATTTATTCCAATATCCCCCACCCACATTGTGTGTACTGTTGGCGGTTACTATTTCATTACAATGGCAGCATATCCTAAATGTATGGAACATTTAACAGTTGGAGAAGGATAATTACAAATAACACCAAAGGCACCAAACATAACAACTTAAGCAATTAAGCATAGTCATGCTTTTTTTTTTTTACACTAAATTCCTTTCACGCAGAACAGATTAGATTCAGTACGAAATCCTTTCAATGTTTTAACCATCTTGTTTGTTGTGCATTCATTCCAAATGTTTATGGCTGATTAGTTTGAACTAAACTGCATTATGGGCAGTAAATCCCAACATTATGAAAGTCAGAAGTGGCAGTTCTGACTTCAAATCAGTGCTGGCCTGTTTGCATTGCTGAGAGATAATTTTCACTGAAATTCTGGTTTGCTTGCAAAAAATGAATTGCTTGATACTAAGCTAAAGAGGAAGGAAATTCTTAGATGTAAATGTAGATATTTTATTTAGAAGTTTCCTCAAGAAGAGCTTTATCGTCTCACTATGTATTGCTGTGATTCCAATGCATGTTAAGCGGGCTGAATCTTAAAATACCCTTGGTCAAGAAATGAAGAAGAACGAGGAGTGCCAGCCTACCGCTGGGCCCCGGGACGTGGGTCTGCGCTGTGCGATTTGGTTTCCAATCGGTCCTGCCAGGACGGGATCAACGCGATGCTGGCGGTGATGTCACTGGGCCTCGGCTACAAAGTTGATGCGATTTCCATCTTAGACGCCCCTGTCAGGCTGTGGAGGCCAAATTACCATGCTCGTTTGCTCTCCTCCACCGCTGTCCTCAGCTTTCACCCTGGCTCATGACATTCTCTGCCTCTGCCCCTGTCTCTCTCTTTCACTCCTCATCTTGCTCGGTCTCGCTGTCGTCCGTCATCCCTCCGTGCTTATTGGACCCTGCGCTGATATGTACAGTGGAGCCAGACTAATAACAGTCACTTCCGCGGAGAGTTCCCACAAGTTTCTTTTTTTCTTCCCCCATTCATTTTCTCGACTTGGGTTTGTATCTGGAACACAAAACCCTGTGCGTTGAACCGTCTGTGGACGTGCTGATTAAACTGACTTAGCGCGTTGTCTCTCTTCATCGAAGAGAAGCTTATAGGGATCCACAGGAACTAGATGAGGGGATTGCATACAAGACTGTGGTGGCTCTAAAAGCATTGTTGGCTTTCCTCTCCTCTTACATTCCTGTAGCTCTGTGGAGCAGCCATCTGGCCACACAAGAAGGCATCCACACAAAACGCTCGAGAGCCAAGGATAGACACAGGCTAGTCAGGTTATCAAATATTTACTGTTCTCGGTTATCCTTGTGTGTGTGTGTGTGTGTGTGTCAGCTGCTTCCGTCATACATCGAGGCAAAGCTACTCTGAAACTCAGGGACCTCGTTTGTTCAGTAATATCTCAAGCCTGGTGCATTACAGTAAATGTACATTTATGGAGCCCTGCTTTTTACAGCTTCTCAGTCATTAATATATCAACACAAACACTTTAATGCTAGTGCTAAAGGCTTGTTTATTAATGCAGTGACAGATGCTGAATTGGGTAACTCTTTGCTGAGCGACCCTCTCATCTATTCCACCCACCTACTCCTTCTCCACACCCCCCAGACCCCACCCACTCACTCCCTTTCCCCCTCTTTCTCCACAACCTCCAGACCCCACCCACCTACTCCCTCTCCCCCCGTTTCTCCACTCGCCCCAGACCCCACCCACCAGATCTCATCATGCATCATCTGAAAGAGACTTGAGTTAAGCAAATGCTTTCTTTTTTCCCCTTAAAAGCAAAAGCATCCGTTTCCCACTACACCATGAAGATTTTCAAGATTGCAGTCTGAATGGAAAATGTGAAGTAACTGGGCCTCGTCCATTGAGCAATAGTATCAAATATGCTGCTGTTAAATGTGGGATGTTGACTAGTGTTTTTTACTCATATAAGATACTAGATATAAGATAATTTGATTAAACTTCTAACAACAGTATTTTCCAAGTGCAATTGGAAGAATTATATTTGATTTAAATACAACTAGACTTCAATAAACATTAACAATCATTGGGAGGTGGAAGGTAAAACTAGATTATAGCTGTCTTCACAGCAAACACTCATTTTAAAATTAAGGTGGGCGTAATTGTAGCCAGATTTCACCCAGCTGCTACTTTGGAGAACCTGCTTTAGTTTAGTCTGCAAGGTTCTCCTCAGACAAGTTACTGGAGATGTCAGAGGGGGAAGCTGGAGATAAACTGTGGTCCGGGTCTGGAATGGACTGGTGCTTCATGCTCATTAATGGCCAAAGCCATGTTGCCAGGCAAGCTTACTGTAGAGCTGCTACCTTGCGTTTTTACTATCTTAGTATCAGAGGATAACTGCAGACAAATTGTCATATGAGAATGTGTTTCCTGCTGATTTACTAGAGGGGATTTAGTTAAAGTGTATAAAAACTATTATTTATTTACAGTTCAGTATTGCCCTCTTTGTGTGAGCGTGTGTCTGTGTAAACATGTTTGTGTGCATGTTAGCAGTGCACAGAGATAAAAAGTCTTTATTTTCCAATGTTAATGTGAGGCTCTGCTAGTACAGCAAATAGGTTGATGCCCTCATTCCAAATTTGTACAGAGAAGTGTAAACAGGGAAATTCAACCTTCTCTTGGTTGTTTGAAGTATGAAGCTGCCCTCCTCTCATCTATCTCTGAAGTAGAGAGACCTGGGACAGGCAGGCAGAAAATAGAGCACAACCACAGCCATGCCACGTAACATTACAGACTACGGTAATCCTATTGGCTAATGGACGATGCACTTCTGGCCAATTGTACTGTGCGGTGAACATGCAGCGTTTGCAATTCAGTCAATGAGACTTTATTTCTTTATAATAATAACTCAATTTCAAACTTTTGCTACAGAATTTTGACCAAATACGAAAGCGTTAATCTAAACTACAGTCTAACTTCAGTTACTTTTGGGTAGGCTTTTTGGTGTTAACATTTTATAAAAACAAATGTCATAGCTGTCAACACTAGTTAAATTCAATTTTCAAGGAAACTGACCAATTATGAATTATTCATATTTTGAATTACATCACAAAATATATATGTGGTGATGTCACATGTTGTATTATGATACCATGGACCCCCATGCATTTCCAGGCTGATGAAGTTATGTTTTGTTCTGTCCTTCAAGGCAGGGCATATTATATTCGTTTGACTGTGTAGTACAGTATTTATGTGTGTGAAGCAGTTCTCCGTGCAGGACTTGCATAATACCCGAGCTGAGAAACAAGGCGTCCCACAATTCTGTTGATTCCCAGCCACAGAACCATCCCTGTGCTGCCTGTGTTCTCTTGTCAGTACTGGAATTGTTTTGGATCAAAGGCATCGGCGGGGAGTGGTCAGCGTTTGTGTTTCATTGGCTGGACATGGACCCGTTTGGACGAAACAGAAACCATCTGGGACAAGGCTTGCATCAACACAGCTCAACCTGAAACACAGCTCGCCAGTAAACTGTGGAAAATGTGGATATCCCTCCTGGGGATGACTTGGAGAAACAACATTGCTGTTGTTATGTGCTCTCGTTGCTCGTTCAAATAGCACTGCTTAATCCAAGACCCTCGAACATGAGCATAATTACATCACCAGTTCTGTGACATACTTTTAACAGACTATAGTCTGCTAAAAGTTATTTCACTTAAGGCATTTTCCCTTTTGCCTTGCTTGTAACGCAAAGATTTGTGGCTACGCTATTTTTGCGCAGTTCAGCCTTTGTCCGAGCAGTGTTAAGTCATCCCCTTGGGTGTTTTTAATGACGTGCTAATTTGTCAACAGAAACGCTTTGCGGTGCAGCGGTGTAAAAGAAGCGTTTAGCTTGATGTGTTTGTGGTAAACACAGCCACCAGACAGAGGGCGGCGGCAGGCCGAACACGCCTGGCGTTGGTTTCGCTCCAGCACAGACATAATGAGGAGCAGAGCCCTTGAAAGATGTTGAGAACGTAATGAAGAAATTCCACTCTCCCCTGCCAATCCCCATAGCTCTCTCTCTCTACCTTTATAGCCTCCCTCTCTCCCGTCTTATTGGCCCCCAGAGCCGGCTTCTTTCCCGGTGCTTGGATCATGTGAAAAGGGCAGGCAATACTCCTGGGAGCATCCCTGATCATGCTCCAGTGAGGGAGAGAGAGAGAGGGGAATGGTCACTATATAAGGTAAAAAGCCTCAGATCGCAGGGAGAGCCTGATCGGCAGATAAAGGAAAAATGAAATATAAACACGAGTCAGATCCCTGGGCCTACCTTTGATGTGCTGATGCTCTCCTGCCGACCACCCTCCCTCTCTGTGTGTGCACCGCCTGACCCCTGGGAAAGAGCGGCACCGCTCTAAACTCATCCTCCTATATGCCTCGGCCATTATCCCCCCCACACACTTAGACACACATACACACACACGCACACTTTCCATGGAACTCACTCTTTATGGGTCTCTGTGAAATTCGGCTGTCCAAGCTCTCCCAAGATAAGAACCAGCAGCGTGTAAAGAGGGACGAAGGGGCTTTCCTCCCTCCCTCCCTCCCCACCTCCCTCTTCCCCCGCCCTTCGCTTCAGACAATCCACCCTCCACTGGTGTTCGTAGCGCTTCACCTACACTCAAGTTCAGGGTGGACAGTCCTTTAAATTTTAACCAATCGTTAACTGACACTACGCTAGCGATTCAGCCGAACAGCCCAAGGCTCCGGAGCAACGGTCGGCTTAGCTAATAGGTCAACGATATCTTAATAACAGTGTTCATTTTAAGGAAGGATAGACAATAAGTGGATCCGGGAAGCCTTTGAGTTTCCTCCAGGCTTGGGGGGGGGGGATCGAGAAGAGTCTTTTTCCGCTCCCAGGGATATGTTTGCGTCAGCTGCCCGTGATTTTTTTTAGAGCGACGACTTTCACCGCACAGCAATACTGAAGCAAATGTCTTTCCCCGGCAAAGACAGCATGTCGTGTCTGCAAACCGTAGTCTGGACCTGATTAGACGGAACACATCTCCACACACACACACACCTGTCAGAACTGTGAACAGAAAGACACAAACGTTAGACTGCAAATGAAACAATACCCTTATGGGAATAGCAGCATGAGGAAACCTTATACTGTACGCTCATGGTATGGAGCACAATGCATCTGCCTAGATTGGGGACATTGATCTGAGGAGGCTTTGGCATCTTGCTCTTCCTGTTGACGCCTGATATTCAGGCAGGCAGTTGGGCCTCTGGCTTTTCTATGACAAGCCAGGGGACATGTTAGATTGACACGATTACATTTCTTTGCGTGATAGGAAAGACACTGTTACGCTGAGACATGGGAAGAAGACACTACAGGTCATACAGTATAACCACATGCAAAAACTACAGAAGGCTAAACGCAAGCTTGTATCTGAAACAAGCTACCTGCTACCCACTCAGTGATGCTATATCTACCCTTTGGTATGCCTTGAAGGTTGTGACAGTAAGATACTGTATCGGTATAGCTGTTGTTGTTATTTTATCCAACATAAGGATCATACTGTACCAGAAACTGCAAACTTTGGAATTGCTAACATAACACCATGTTGTGTTTTTATTTTTTACTGTTTTTTAATTCAATAATTTGAATCAGACATTTGTTTAGATAAATGGAAGGCGGCCATCTAGACGAGTGAACTCTTGGTTTGGGACTTTAAATTGGAACGGTTTGTTAATTAGACTTACAGCAGGATTTGGTGAATAGTAGTTGACCTTTTACTCAATGTCATAATCAGCAGGTATTGTTCCAACTAGCCTGCAGTACCAAAGGAAAGGCATCATCATTTATTTTGTTTCATTTTGTTTATTTTGTATATATTTCTCAGTTTAAATGTTTATTACTATAGTATGTATATTTCAGCCAACTGTTGTATATCTATGCATTTGAAATGTACGATGTCCTTGAGTGTTTAGAAAGGCGTCAAAAATAAAATGTTTTTATTATTATTATTATTATTATTATTATTATTATTATTATAAACATGCAATAAGAGAAGGGTCCTAACAAGTGAAAGTCAGGCGTTATACTGTACAGCATTCAACACATTTACTTTGGCATCACATCAGAAAACAATACTGTGCCGTATATGAATATGAATATGAATATAGATATCGTTGTTTCTGTATTATAGCAGATTATAGCAGCACATACGTGTGTTATCAGCATTGCTGGTATGTAAGTGCAGAATGTCATATTTAGGCTCACCTCTCGATTCTTGCCTCCACCGGACACACCCTCATAAACCATTACGCACTGCACGAGCTGTTTGTTCAGCTGGGAAGGCAGGTCCTCCTCTTGTTCTAGTGGGGAGGTGAAATTCCAAAGTCCTAGTGAATGATTTCTGTAAATAGGGGTTCAGACCCATGGAACCTGTAGGGACACCGATGGCAGCAACACACAGGGAGCAGATGTTGTACTTTTCGGTCCTAATTTAAGGGGGCCTTGTTGTTTTTTATTGCATGGCTGCATGTCCCACAGGTGCTTAAGGGAGAGAGCTCGGCTTGCTGTTATGATTACAGCCATAGTATGCCATACGCTTTCTGAAAATGAGCTTGTTTTTTGTTTTCTTTTTTAGTTCAGTTGAAGCCCTTTATGAAATTACAATAAATGCATCTTGTTTTTTCCACAATATATTGACTGGCAACTAACACTCATTACCTTTATTGTTTCCACACTGTT
Organism: Forbesichthys agassizii; assembly: GCA_026546735.1. Classification (NCBI taxonomy): domain Eukaryota; kingdom Metazoa; phylum Chordata; class Actinopteri; order Percopsiformes; family Amblyopsidae; genus Forbesichthys; species Forbesichthys agassizii. The sequence continues at coordinate 97 of JAODLL010002956.1, read as the reverse complement.
TCCACACTGTTCACAGGCTGTTTGTTCTCTCTCTCTCTCTCTCTCTCTCTCTCTCTCTCTCTCTCTCTCTCTCTCTCTCTCTCTTTCTCTTTCCCTC
>JAODLL010002955.1:0-12047 GCA_026546735.1 Forbesichthys agassizii | reverse complement strand
GTGTGAAGCACTTTGTGTTACATGAATTTGTATGAAAAGTGCTATATAAATAAAGATTGATTGATTGATTGATTTAAATGTGGATTAAGCTATGCTGGAGGCCTGTTGGTATTTGAACTCATCAAAACAAAGACAGCTCTCCCTATGGCATTGAATGCTCCCTCAGAAGCTCTGCCCCCCAAATTGGACATGCACTGGATTTGTTTTCAGCGTGTTTACAGAATGGGCAGCTAGCGGTATACCATATGACAAAAAGTGTCATACGGTATGTGGGGTAAGCTTCAATCGCTTACCGCGCCTTAAATGCCAGATCACAATCTCGACGTCGTTCTGACGTGTTCCAATGCTGGGTTTCAAGATACAGTACTTTGGCAACTTGAGCAGAATCAGATTTCCGTGCATCCCGACATGTCACCTAATGCTTTTGGCTTTCTGTATGATACAAGTTGAAGTGACAAGGGCAACCATAACGAAAAGCAGCCGATTATCTGTTTATAAATCAGTATTGCAGTGAATATGTTGAAAACAAAACGTATCGGTAACCTAATAAAAACCTACATTTGCTTTGACTAGTACTGTATATGCTTTGACAGATGATTTAGGGCACCAAGTGTAAATCTATTAATGCTAGACATCCTGTAGACATCCTGTATTTAATGTGATAAACAGTCATAATCGAGACAAGCGTCCAATTACCTGATAAAAAATGTACAAGAAGCCAGGAGGAATGTACTGTGTGAGGTATATGCTTACTAGACCTCAGCAGCTAAGAATACCGTCTGTATTTCTGCTGGTATTGGCTCTTACGAGTCCCAGTAGACACCCTTCACTGCATGCTTAGAGGAGAGAAAACCAGACATGCACATCTCATTAATTATGTCTTAGTTGAAATATCAGTCCAGAGCTCCGAGCCATTTGACTAAGGCAAGGGTAATGAAACCCTAACCACTGGCTGGGTGCGGGGATTGAGGTTTCCAATGTGTGGCAGGCCTAAAACTGGGGCTAAGACCAGGCTGGGGTTAGCACAATTTGAGGCCAAGGAGAGAGCTAAAGTTAGGCCTGGGTTGTACAAGTACAAGAAACACTAAACAGCGTTTCACAAGGTCAATGAGTGATATGTATGGGAAACCTGTTGCCACATTTAATTACTGTGTGTTGGGTTACAGTTCGTTTTACATGTGTTCTTCACATCACATGGGACTGCACCTTCAACGTGAGTTTCTTCAAAGGTTTAGTTTGAGTCACAAAGAAAGCTTGAGCATTCACATGACACCCTTCTCCTGTGCTCTGTACTGTACTGTAGTCACAGAGCAAGGCACTATCAATAAATACATACTAAACGTGAAGCATTGCGAAGGTCACGGCCAATTATATGGATGGAATAACAACCGTGTCGTTCAGGTTGCCGCTGCTGAAGGAGCAGAGTCGACTCCCTTTCCCCAGGAGAGAGAAGGGAGGAGAGAGCTCTGGCCCTGTTCTGCATCCCGTCTGGAGAAAAGTCAATGACTGATGCCAGCGGAGACAACGGCGTGTTTGCCTTTGTGCAAATTGAAGAAACATAACCATAAATTTGCAGCCAGTGGATCGATACGACAGGCCCAGAGAAAAGTATCCCAGGGAACCCATTCGATAATTCCGATCAGTGACGGACTGGTTTTGTGCTATTAATCTTCCATTAACAGCCACAGGCTGTTGTGGACATGGCTCTGATTGTTCATGGCAGCTTCAAGTACACTAACGTATAGCACAGGCCACAGGGCACGCTCTAAAGGGACAAAAGGCCATTTTCTCTCCCCCCACGTAAAAATGATTTGTAATTTAACTTAACGTTGTTCCCTTCACTGTTATGAACAGCGGAAACATAATGTTATATTTATTCAATGTGCTCAATAAAGTGTATGGGGTCACAAGGGTTTAAATAAATGTAAGGCTGAGCTGGGAAGGAGCATGTTGACACTAGAATGTAAATGCCTATTTATATAGCCACGGAGTTGTACTGTACCTATTTGTGGTTTAAACCCACACTCCTTTAGGGGAGAAGATTTCAACATCTAAATAGAGTATTTTCACATGGTTTACAGTGACCTTTAGGATCATATGAACAAATGATAAGCCTGTATTTAATAACTTTGGCTGCTTACGTTGCTTTGCTGAATTCCTGCCTGAATATGAAGAAGGAGCAGGTAATACATCATATTGCTGGTGATTCGTTTTCGTTAAGCCTTCCTCAAACCTCTAATAACTAAAGGAGAGACGGAATAATGTTCAAAGCCTTACTGCCTCATAGAGTTCTTCCCTGGTGCTCAGATTATAAACAGCCACAAGAAGAAGTAGGATATAGGCTGCTTTGATACATATCCTTCTGTCTGTAATGCTATGAATACAGTATATAATACATTTCATTTTAATGCAGTCTACCTACTGTACAAGTGTGCCGTGTGCAGAGAAATCATCTTTTTTAATAATTTTTCTTTGTTTATTGCTCACTGCTCTCACAAATAGTTCCACCTACTAAACAAACAATGTCAGGGGCTAAAGACACGGAAGGGCCGATGCTGGTGAAATTTGATAAACATATTTTATTTCTGTTGAATCACAAGGGGAACTCATGTTGAATGCAAACAGTGTTACAGTAATAGCTCCAGGACCAAAATTGTGCTCCACATCGAAGTGATCCAGTCTGCACTGGTTTAAGTAATCTGTACCACAGTAAGATTAAACAATTCTTAGCTAAACACACAGCATGCTTTTTTACATGTCTTCTTTAAGCGACAAGGACAGGCCTTTGACTATGCTTAACAGTAATGGTCCCATTACACACTGCGCTATCTCCTGAGACTACTCTTAAATATGGGCCTATTCAATCATGACGAGAGAACCCATGCTGGAATGAAATGGGTCATATGATGCTTTAAATAAATATGATAATGAGGCATACACCACTAATAGCCAGGGGTGTTATTTGCACGCATGTATGTGTGTGTGTGTGATATGAAGGGAACGGTATAGGCTTCCAGCCCATCTCATTGGAAGGATTCTGGAGAGGATGAGATCGAACGGGATGTGATGTGATTTGAAGTGTCACTAAATGACCTTGTTTCATTCAAGCATGTGCTAATGTTTGTACAGGGGGGCTAAAAAATTGAAGTCCACTCCCGAGATCTGGTCATTTTCAAACTAATGAAAATCGCGGCCTATTTTGTCATTCCATTAATTTCCTCAGTATTAAAATAAATGACATGCAAACACGATGTCCTTTAGTGCAATACAAATTATTGTTTTTGCACAGTCCAGATTTTCAATTAATGTTGGATAGACTATAAAATTGCAAAATCTGACGCCAAACAGGCATCCTGAAATGTACGTTTTGTTTATATTAAATTGTCTTGACTCGTGTTGAGGCATCAAGTGAGTAAAGATTTTGTGTTCGATTTTGTTTGATTGATGAAACCATGAGTGGGAAAGAAAGAAAGACACGAGCAGGCCGTGTGTGAAAACAGCTCAGAGAAATGGAAGGAAATGTAGAAATTGAGAACAGAATGGAAACAGAGACCAAAGGAGAGAAATATGGTAAGAAAGAGATAGTGGATTCAAACTTTCAGACACCATTGTATGAACTGTACAGTATATTGTGTACTTTATCTTGTATCACAAACAATACCAGCTCGGTTTACTCCTTTCTAATAAACCAATAGTTTATTTTGATGAGAGAAACTGTCGTCTAAATTGGGCCCTTCCCTCTCAGCGGGGGGTACAGTTATCTCTCACTGGGCAATCTTAGTACCCACAGTGGGGGTAATGTCCCCTTAGATCTGAAGTATGATATACTGTACATATGTACTGTCCTGTATTTTGATGGTTCCTACTGCATGCATATAGCCCCAGGAGCCTCTGTGTGCTACAGTAGATGCTGAAAATAAGAACATGTTTGGCGTGATGCTACATTACACAATATGTAGCATGAGCATTGTACCAACGTGTTGTCTTTAGTATTTGTTGTTGTTTGTCATTAGTAAGTTTGACTTAATAGAATATAGGCCTACTTATTATGTACACATATTGTCAATGGCCAGATGAATGCTTGACGTAGAGTTGTACCTACAGTATTGTAGTTAATGCAACTGTACAACCAAACAAAAGGCCAATGGCCAATAATAATGCAACTTTGAGTCTAGAGTACATTAACTTGTCAGTTTATATGCTGCTTGGAGAGTTAAAAAAAAAAAGAAATACAACCTGAGTCAAATACAACTGCGTTGTTTCTCTGTTCTCATTGATTTTCAATACGAGTGGAATGACGCCTCGAACGCACGCAGCTGTTTCCGTTCATGTCAAGCATCGGCGCAAGGTTGTTTTGCCTCAGCCATCTGTTCCGGAGTTTTCCGCAACATCTGCGAACCAATATACCACTAGCCTCTGTCAGATTTCAACTAGCGGCCGGGTAGGGCTATCGATGCAGAACCTCAACGGCCCACGAGACCCCGAAACAGCTCTGATTCCCGGCCCGGAAACGTGATCCACCCCTCGGTGTGTATCCCTGGCTCCGGTGTTCTTATCAGCCCCTCCAGGATGAGAAGCTGTCAATACAACAACCACAGAGACCCGAGACCATGCCTGCACCCCCACACTCCAACCCCCGTCTCCCAGCAACATGGCCTGGCTTCACACAGAACCAGCCCTGGTCAGACAGCAATTAAAACCTCGGCCCGCCACCGGCCAGTACGACAGCTTATGAACCGCGGATCTATAAGCTTGATTTCCAGTCACCTCCAGCCGTTACCCAATTGACACGCCAATTCGGGAGGTGTTGTGTGCGTGTGGCTCTGTGTGTGTGCGTGTGTGTGTGTGTTTGTCTTTCCCTGTGTATCTATGTGTCTGTGGGTGTGTTTATGGTCGGCTTCCTGAGAGTAATTATGACCGTGTTGGTCCGGGACATTATTCACGACAGCTATGCTGGGCTGTGCGCATGTCTTCCTTTGTATGATAACCTTGTTGCTATTACGTGAGCTTTACTTCGTTAGATTATGAACCCCCTTCCCCCACCCCACCAAAAAAAAAGGTCTTCCATGATTGCTCCGAAGGTAAAAAGGTTTTTCAGTAATGATGGAGAAAAGGAGGGAGAATAAAGGAAAGCAAGAGAGTGAGGAGAGGAGAGAGAGAAATTTAACAAGCTGAAAGCGAGATACCTTCCTGGGTCAATCTTTAACAAGCCTCTTTTGCTCCAATCCCAGGTCAGAATTTAACAAGCTGCGCTGTCAAATAGCAGGGTCAGCGAACAAATATGAACCATACATATCGCTACAAAACAGACAGCGGCAAGAGAATAATTTTATTAGCAAGGAGAACCCAAATAACTGCTCTTGTTATGGGAAGAAATGCATTCACACTTGACCCTGTAGTTTGTTTATTGTTTGACTATAACATTTAATGAGCATTTAACACCCAATCACAAATGCCACAAAATGAAAACAGCAGTGAATACTGCATAACCTGCATCTGGGAGAGATTTATGTAAAGGGATAATAATAATATCATTTCATTGAGCGCTCAATATCCTACATGTCATTCTAAATTCTACAAATTATGCAATGTGCGCCACATGCTCATTTTTTTTTAGCGCTCCCGAGAATACAATTGTTCAAGAAAAAAAAAAAGAGGACAAAGAGACGTCCCAAAAAATGTGAATACAATTAGGCTTTAATATCAGGCTCTTAAAATAGAGATGGCAGAGTGAAGGAAGCAGGCAGCCCGGCAGGATGCAAGGAAGAGGTCTCTTGGCGCTGGCAGTAAACGAGCATCCATCTCCTCCGTTCTCAGAACATTATAGGATAACTTTTCCTGCTCCAAAAACCCAGAAAAAAGCACTTTCATTCACGAATACCCCACCATCTTCACTCATTAAAGATGCATCTATGCCACCAACTGCCAACGCCTGTAGATTTTTTTTCATATGGTGTACGGGGGGCACTTAACACACACAAACAAAGATGTGCATTATCTATATGTGGTTGCTTGTGAAAGAACAGCCACATGTGGATGTCTTTCTTTCAAATATTTCACAATAAATAGGTGCTGGAATGTAGCCTTGTTTCTTTTTTTCACTTTGCTGTTTAGGTCCAGTAGCCTAGGTGTCATCCATGTCAGCCAATAGGACCACTCCAAGATTATACTCACTAGTCTACACTAACATGACATTACCACGTGTTTCTTATTTTTACCATTAATCAATGCAAGTGTTCCATATGCCTGAGCTATACAGGGACATTTATTTCAGGACAAACCAGCTACAGTAGAATATAGGTCTGTCACAGAGTTGCTCATACTGTAGGCTACTGCAGAAACTACCGTTCCCCTCTTCCAGCAAAGACAGCAGTCAAGTTTGTACAAATGTATCCAGATAAGACATAGTCCATAGTATATTAATGGGACTAGTGCATGGCGCGAGCACAGTAGGTAAAAATGTCAGCTAGCTTACAAAGCTAGCAGTACTTTGCCAAACAACTGTCTGGGGTAATGCAAGGAAGCAATTTCACTCCAGCATGCACATTGCTTACATAGAGTAGCTTGTTACTCAATAACCATGGGGCAAGTTTGCACAGTGATTCAAAGTGAATAAAAATATATTTATTGTGAAAGAAAATTCCAAAATTAGAATGAAATAAAGGAAATACAATATGATGTACCCCTCTATTCACAGGTAATAACATTTGAAATTGAGGCTAGAGAAAACGTATAATTTCCTCCATACCTGCTGTAACATCTGGTATTGTGCACATGCCATAAGCTACTACACCAACACTGGAGCAAGCTGGTAAAGGATAGAGGCAATTCCAGCTTATGAGGAAATATTGAGTGCAGTTGTCAAAGGGCTCCAATGCGTTCATCTCGCAAACACATTTAATGCCGTTTACAGCCCGGTGCCAATAAAAGACAAATGTTAAGAGTTTATACCGGACAGGGTTCCTGTTTACTGAGCAAACCGTTGAACGGTGTCTACCAACATCAGCGCCTACTCCCTGAATCATTCAGAAATTATTTTTAGCTCCTTTTTGTAAGCATTGGATATTGCATGCATGGGGAGACAAGTAATAAAGAGGACTGTTTACATAGCACGCATTGAATATTCAACCACGGCTCTACCAGTGGGCTCAAACCAGCCTTCTCCTACTCGGTAGCTAGAGTATAGGCTCCAAAGTAGACCAAAACATCCCCAGAATGAATGGATACAGTATGGGAAAGATACCAAGCGTCTCAGTAGAAAGGGTTAGTCAAAGTTAAAAATGTTTTTTTTAAAAAGGGTTGTAATAGAGTGCTATGGATCAAATATTGCTCTGTTAAGATGACATCAAGGCTTGAAGCAGGATATTAACCAATAATCACAGATCACAAGACACAGTCAACAAATTATGAGGTATCACTACAGACACCTGCCTAAAACTATTCAAGTCTGTACAAATGACGTGCTGAATCATTCTTTGCCTTGTCTGGAGCTATTTAGACACGGCTCCTGGTTAATTTATGGTCAGGGAACTAAGAATAGAGGAATCTTTTCCTCTTGCACAGGTGCTTAAAGGGCCAACTTGGCCAACAATGCTTTGCAGTTGGTTCTTCACACGCACCGACACGCCTCCTTTTTGCATCGCCGTCATGGCTTGTGGACAGCAGTGGGAAGGCGAAAAGGAGAATCAATTTGGTTCTGATCCGGTCCCCTTCTTCACATGCTGGGGCCATAGTTCCAGGCAATTATGTTGGTCCCTCTGGAAAGGCAATACTACATTCCGGCACAATCATGATTAGAGGGCTACACACGAGCTGCTGAGAAAAGCAGTTATTAGCACGTTATCTACTAAAACACTATGTCTATAGCATCAGGTGTTGCTGTTCTTTTCCGCATCTACTTGTTTTCCAAACCTTTGGTGAAAGACACTGAGAAATAAGTGATATAATGTACTAGTTCAGTCACATTGAACTTTACACATTATTATTCCTCTACAACACATGAATGGTGCTAATTACCATATAGGAAGAAATGCAACTCTTTTCATATGATAAATAGCTAAATGTCTCGCACAGAGGTGAAAAGCAATGGAATTAACAATCTATTAACTGCAATTGGTGGCCATCATTCTGCCATTTAACCACAAAGAAAAAAAATGAGATAAAAATGAAACAATATATACAATAATAAATTAAAGACCATAACAGCTGAGCTGGCTCACTGGACCAGGAAATGGTTAGATACAATGCTTTGCAGTTGGTTCTTCACACGCACCGACACGCCTCCTTTTTGCATCGCCGTCATGGCTTGTGGACAGCAGTGGGAAGGCGAAAAGGAGAATCAATTTGGTTCTGATTCGGTCCCCTTCTTCACATGCTGGGGCCATAGTTCCTAACTTATCTTCTGCAGCGGCATTTGAGAGGAAATCCAAACATCTTGTATTGCTGGTAGTATTTACCAGGAGGGGCGGTGACTTACTCCATCTGTTTATGAAGCAACAGGCGCAGCCAGTTGCTTCAACAATGCCAGCAAAAAGGCACAAGGTCCCAGGGCTTATCTTGGTGGAGGTGTGCTCCTCAGCTCCGGTGAGGTGGAACGATAAACATAATTAAATTGAGTTGGATTACACAAAATGGATCGGATCAGTCGGGAAGGCGGAGAAGATTATCCAGCTCAATCCTCTCTATAGAGGTGCCAACCACACAAAATGACATAAATAAGGCAGGGAGGAAAGAGGTGGTGTCTGTCAAGGAAGGAGGCCTCCGAAAGAATCTCATCGAATGAAAACAAGCAAACTACCTCAAAGTTAATAGCATGCTGTTATAGTTCCAACCTATACAACAATTACAAAGTAAAGAAATAGACCGCCAGCAGAGCAAATAAGCTTGTATTCTTCTGTAAAGAATGCAGATGTGTTTTCAATTTCATAGGGAGAAAGACTGTTGGTAGCAGTGGTGTTTATTCTTTATACTGAACCAGTCCAGACAGGAATAGAGAAGTGAAATGCAACACTTTTCAACATGGCAGTTGTCAAACTGTTTTTGTTGAGTTTGTGTGTATGTGGGGAAGGGGTGTTTGAAATGCCACCATTGTGTCAAAAATGAATAAGCAATGAATTTACACGGCTCCTATCATTTCAGAATGTGGGAAATCACACTTGAGCTACGCCAGGCAGATTGAGATGCACCGGTCCTTTTCTGCTATTCAGCTGAGAGTGCTCTATGTCCACATCTAGTAATGGATCGTGCATACATGTACTATATATTCAAGTAGTAAAGAAGTAATGTGGCACAGGTCTCTAATCCTCCCATTAATTATGATTAAATTGCTATTCATTTCACAGTACTACAAATTTGGACAGTGTTTCCATAATCCACCATAATTCAATTATATTTTTATCACATTTTCCGGTCTATAAATCATAATGTAGTTGCACTTAAGTATGTAAAAATGGTAAAACTATTATTTATTTGACAGTACTAAATAGTTGGATTTTTCCATTCTATAAATCACACCGGAGTATTTGACACACTTTTAAGATTTTTCATTTTTAATCAAGTTTCATTTATAATCCCTTTGATCTATAAGTTACATTTATAGTTGTCAGTTTTCAATTGTCACAAATAGGGCTGTGCTGAAAAATCACTACAGCAATACATCGCAAAATTGTTCTATTAAATAATTTGAATTTGTTTTATTCATTCCTTTTTGATTTAATCTCACTATTAGCATTTTGATACATTCCTTTCCCTAGGGAGAAGAAAATTCTCTATCCAAGCCCCTCTTTCTCCCTGTCTCTCTGAGAACAGATGAAGATGTGGAAATAGAAGGATTGGTACAGTATTTCCTTTGTAGTCCACTCTAATCCCCATCTGTCTGGGTTCCATCCATGTGCAGCACTGCACTTATCATTGTCAAGTGACGGTGAGCATGTCCTGTAATTGATTGATTCTGCCTGAAGCAAAAGGAGCTATACTGTAGCATGACACAGAGCACAGCATAGATGGGAGCTGCATCTCTTCTCTCTGAGCCACTTCTACAATTAAAGCTCTGATCTGAAGTCCTCCCCACACTTGACTTTAAATGATCTCCTTAGCAGGAAGCCAGAATATCAGATCGCATCTCCCGCCCTCTCCAAACAAGTGTGTACTGCATTATTTAATTAGCTCTGGCTCGGCTGCTCCAAAACGAGAGGCTCTTGGGTAGCCAGGCCAGCCGTTGGCTATAAAGCAGGTCCTCAGGAATGTATGTGAAATATGAATGGGCCATTTCTTGTACTCTAGTATGTTCTACATGGACATTTTGACCACATGGTCACAACATAACAGCAAGGGCCATAGCAGTAGGTCACTCAGGTCCATAATCCATTCAGTATGATGCTGAGCTCCCTTCTTGAGGACATTGCTTTGAAGAGCATTGCCTTATGTTTCACCTTGTGGAGGTGTGCTTCAGATATTACCAGTAATGTATTAAATGTGCCATAATGTTAACCAGAAAACTGCATACGATCTTGAGATAAAATATTACCACTAATGTGTGCGTTATAATGCATAAGACCGGGAAATAAGTCATGTCAATATAATATCACGTTTATTGTTTGTCACTAACTTTGCCTCTAACAGCGGTCACAACGAAATGAGATGGAAAATGTAACATGCTGTGCAATATACAGTACATAAATGGAAAATCTCAAATATATAATTCATACATACTAGAATTTAGCAGTGACATATGTGTGTGATTTGTCCTATATTCTCCATATTAACCGCATTGATTCTGAATGCATCAGATCTGCTATCTCATTGAGAATACGTGTAAATTACAGTATCTTTAACTCATTCCGGCAATTTTTAGTTGGAGCACACGTCTCGGTGTCAAAACCAACGCGGTCGCGTTACCTCCCCCGACATGCCATTAGGCTTAATGCCTGGGGTGTGTTGGTGTGTCAGGGCCTACATTTCACCCATGGATCCCTCTGGGAACGGCTAAGAAAAGGAAAGACAGACCACCACAAACACCTCAGAGGCATGCTCCATCGCACTACTCAACAACTGCTGCACTCGTCTGAATGAGAAGCGGTCTCTGTGTCTGTGACTCTCTCTCCTCTCTCTCCTCTCTCACACACAGTTCACCCACCGGTCCGATGCCCAACTCCGCTCCATCTGTGGGTCACATCAGTGAGTTGGCTTGGCCCTCGGTCTCTTAAACACATTCAGCTTTGCGGCGGTGGCAGGGCCTATCCCACTGTGCGGCGCGGTGTGCCGGCCAACCACTGATCATTATCTCTGTCAAGCGCTGTTTTCCCAACACAACCATATCGCTGCCTTTGATCCTGTGCCAAGACTCTTTTTCTTTTCTTTTTTTTTTCTCCTCTCTGCGTGTTCATTTCGAGTCATTCCAACCAAGGACTGCACTGCCTCGGGAGGGGGGGGTGGGGGGGACACGTCTTAAAATATCCCTCTCATTTGTTGACTAGATGGAAACGTACTGTATAAATACTCCTTCACATCTAAACAAGCATATCTTTTTGGTCTGTGCTCAAAAGTGGATTGTGTGAAAGACCTACATTGTGTTTTCGTGGGCTGCAACAACCCATATTATCTGTGGTCATTAGTGCAATTGTGGCCCTGCTGTAGCTGCAGACGGTCCAATTATAAGCTAGAGAAGGGAAGATACAGAGAAGCTTTCAAGCTTTTATGCAGCACCAGGGTTTTAACCTCAAAACGGGGCCAGGGGTACTGAAACATTCAGAGGTGCAGCCTCCTGCCTCTGAAGCCAGATGCTCACGGCACAGAGTGCCAGCCAGCGGATTCACATCATTTTACGATACTACGCTCACACGTGCATTTTTTGAAAATAAACAATGAGCAGGTTTGAGCATTTCAATGTTATTAATAATAATTTTTTAAATCCCTGAAAACATTCAATAATCTCACAAAATGAGATAATTAAGCACCTATATACTTGGAGGGAACCCCGCCCCCACAGAACAGAAGCATCAATATGAGTTCCGCCAAGAAGTGATGTCACTTAGAAAACAACCAGTATA
>JAODLL010002954.1:0-12048 GCA_026546735.1 Forbesichthys agassizii | reverse complement strand
TAACATATTTAAGCACACAAATGTGTATGTATGTAAAACTACCAAGACATATTTCAAAATGTCTGACATTCATAATAAAACCCATAATAATTTTGATATGTTCACTCACAATGCCCTAATCCTTGGCAAATATACTGATCAGATCTTGTATTCCTAAAGTCCTAAATTGTAAAGGAGTTGCAGATGCATAATTCCAATGAAGTATTCATCAATATAAATAGCATTATGTCTGGCAAAAAAAAAAAAAAAAAGATTATGCTGTATTTGAGCTTAATTTACTAAGGAGTAGTGTCATCCACATGGAATATTTAACCTGAACTGGAATCTCATAGGGGTTATCTAAATTTTTATACCAAAATTATCTTTGAAACTTGTTCAGAACTGCATAAAACCTTGTGTAATATAAGGGAATGTTTTTATAAGTAAAAAAACGTTGAAGATGGCCTAGGGAGCTAGGGTATAAGAGGTTAAGGAAATAAACAATATGTCTCCTCAACCATCAACCATGTCAAGGGACAAACAGGCATTAATTAATTAAGAGAACATATTTTGGAAAGGAGGGTCCCGAGATAGACCAGGTGTGACATTCTCCTTGTATGTGTGTGTGTGTGTGTGTGTGTGTGTGTGTGTGTGTGTGTGCTGTAGATTTATGAACAGGAAGTGGGAAGGTTTAAATGCTAGGTAAAATGCCAGCCAGCTTGGCATACAGCACGATGTGTGCATCATATCCAGAAAGAAAAAACTCACTGCTAATGTGTTGAAAATCTCCCAAAGAGGTTAAGATTTCTAAGGCCCTTTATAGATAGGCTACATACAATCTGTAGAGAACCTAATTAGATCACACACAGCAACAATTCCACAATTGAAAAAATGCACCAGAAGAGAGAATACTTTTTTTTTAAGTCCGCAAACTAAGTCTTTTCACAACCTGATATACAAGACTGAGGTACATAGAAACCAGCACTGCTGGAACCATTTGTTTTCCTTTTGATAGGCTGAGGCTGATATTATCATCACCTGATGAGGAGATTAGTTGTTCCCTGGACGTGCAGTGGAAAAGGTTAGTGCTTTACTTCTGGTTGGTCCAGGATGACATTGTAAAACACTGTGTTGCCTACAAGGCATCCAAGAGAATACTTTTGATAAGACAATTGTTTAGAACATTTAATTGATTTCATTAGAAACACTTGGAATAATTTAACCTTTTGGACTCTATTTTGGACTCACCTTTTAGAGTTGCAATATTTCTTGCAGTGCGTGCATCTTGATAGCGGTTGAAAGGGGTTGGGGGTCGTTATTGCCAGTTACGGCCTGGTAGGAGAAATTGGAGAGCTATTACCCAAGATTCTTATCACAGTAAACGTGTCTACTGCACATGGCTGAGTGCTGACACTGAACGTCTGTAAGGGCTTGTGAAAACCTTTTGGTGTGGTAGGATGTCTGCCAGGTATTGCTGAGACATGCCATGGAGTCCTAGCACAGTGTGCACAGTTTAGACTTAGACTTAGAGTTTAGACTACTGTACTACTGTATATAATCTCTATACATGTATTGGTCTTGACATTGTTCTATATCCTCTTGCAAAGCATACTGTTGTTGGTCCTCTTAGCTTATTAACTAATTGTTAAAGGAGTCATTTCATGCTTCATTTCACTTGTTGACAGAGTTCCTTGACTTCTCAAAGCAATGTAGTTGACCATTTTAGGTCAAAATACCACTTAAATTATGTGGAATAGCCACACTGTTGCTTTAAATTTAACAAGCCACTGCCCACCCTGCCTTTGTATCTGTGTTAACATAAGGCTACGACTGCTTTACTGCTAGTACTCAAAGACATTTTGAACATAGTTTTATGGGTTTTGAACCACATATGTTTTTTTCTGGCAGGGGATACAAATTTGGTATGATACGCGAGTGCATCTTTATCAATTAGCAATGTTTAGGTTCAGTAAATCAACAAAAAATTATTTAAGCAGCCTATTTCTAATCTGATTACTGTTTCTGATCAATAGCCTATATTAATCTAAAGTAGTTATTGATGTGCACAGTGCATCACTATTGATCATATGCCTGTCCTGCAGAATAGTTTTTTATCCTATGGTGGCCTACCATTTACTGTATCAAAAACTAGATTTACAGTTTTGGTCATTTGCAAATGTTGAACATTAAACTTTTACTTACGGTTTGTGTACGGGCGATCAACATCAGTTCCTTACTACGTAGCTGGCCATATCCTCAATGGGGCGTTACCAAACAAACTGTGCAGTAATCTACGCAACATACGCACTTTTCTCTCATTCGCCTGTTTCCCCGCCTCTCTGCCTTTTTTAACCAATACAGACCAGGAAGCAAACAGTCTACTTTGATAGGCTTACTACTTCTCCGTGTTACATCGACATTGCTATCTCCAAAAACAACTAGAAATACTTGGTTTTCATGGAATGTGTCCTTTAAAGACGTACAAGTTTACTCTTAGCTTTTCTATAGCATTTCACTGATAGCAAACTGGTTTTAAGTGAAAAAGTGAAAATGTCGGTGTCTTTCCACACGTCAGGATGTTAATAACCTGCGTGTCCTGCTCTTGTCTTCCAGGGGAGCGCCCGTTCCCGTGCACGTGGCCGGAATGCAACAAGAAGTTTGCCCGCTCAGACGAGCTAGCGCGCCACTACCGCACGCACACGGGTGAGAAGAAGTTCGGCTGCCCGCTGTGCGACAAGCGCTTCATGCGCAGTGACCACCTAATGAAGCACGCCCGTCGCCATGCCGACTTCCAGCCCTCCATGCTGAAGAGGCCTCACGGCGGGGGCGGGGCCATGGGCGGGGCCGTGGGCGGGGCCGTGGGCGGCACTCGCTCCGGATCCCTGAGTGACTACAGCCGCTCAGACGCCTCTAGCCCCACCCTCAGCCCTGCAAACTCCCCTTAAGGAAATCAAGCGACCCCATGCAGCACTTTGAACATAGGATGACCATTAATGTTAATAAGGGGTGCGTTGGTTTTCTCTTCTTCCACTTCCCTGATGATCAAACAGCCGAGCGGGGAGAGGTGATTGACAGGACTGCCACCCAACCCGGTCACTGTGCTGGTACCGTCCCAACCCAGACACATACTATTAACAGCTGAAACTATAGACTAACTGAGTCTTATGACCAATGACGACAGACAGTTAAGTAATTAACCTGTCCAGGAATAAACGTACGCTCCAACTAAGGCAGCAGCTTTCGTCGCGATTACATCTCAGTTGGAACAGGCTCCTCCCAAACTCTCTTTCTGATTGGCTGTTCAGTTGGAATTCCTCCATCAGATCGCTTTATTACACTTGTGTGTTGCACAGTTACTTATGAACCTTTGACAATTCTCTGCTCGCTGTACTGTGTAGGACATTCGCTTATTTTTGTGCAATCTTTCAAGTCTTTAAAGATGACAAATAATGCCTTTTATCAATGAAAATATTCCATAGAAAACAAAAAATATGTATTTTCTTCATCCTGGTATTGCTGATGTTTTCTTCTTGAAATCTAAAAATGAAATGTGTGTGAATAAGTTTGAAGAGAGAGTGATAGCGGTAGTTTGATATTTTTAGGGGGAGCTCATGTTTTCACCTCAGGAGTAACCATCATACTGTCCACATAACTTGACTGCACAATAACCACATTTCACTTTACTATGAACTTCAACCTGGGGTAGAGTTCCTGCCCTACTCAGGGAAGGCTTCCTAGCTTGAACAAATGAAACACATTGATGCAAACACTCAACAAATGCACAAACACAAACATTGAACACACACACACACACAGTACAGTACATACAGTATACTGTATACAAACATACACATTTTCACTTTGTTTAAACTGTTAGATGATATGTTTTGATGTCACAGCCTGGGGAAATATTTCAGGAAGCAACATTGTCCATTTAAATTTGAAAAGTTCATTCATTCACAAGGTTTTGACTAAGATGGCTTCCAGGGAAGCCATTCAAGGTCATGGTTCACACAGGGTTTGTTGTTACATTTTACAATTCAGAGGTTATTTAGGATTATACTAATTACTGCATCCTGCTTCTTTCTGCTCCATCCACACCATTTGTACCCACCACTTTCTCATGGAGACCCTACGCCAAGATAACCCAGAGCGAATCTTCCAAATGACCAATAGAGCAGCAACAGATAGAAGTCAGGTTTTTACAGGAACCACAATCAGTAGCTTTCGGAAACGAAAGAGACAGAGAGTGGTATTGTTGTTTTTACAGTGTCTGGCTACAGCGGTGGTATAGTAGTTGTGAGAAAATGGAAGTACCAAATTACAGGCTTTCAAAACATCATAAAAAAATGTGATGTGAAGCTTAACTGGTGATATGCACTACTCTTTCCTTTAATGCAACAATTAAAGTTGGTAGCAAGAATAAGGTATATTCATCTTGTGGTCCTGAAGCACTGACATAAAACACCAAACAAATACTCGACCACATCAACACTGTTATCTATACAGATGTTTGCCAGGCTTACACCTACAATATGTCAACATGCTTAGCAACTTAATGAATTGAGAAGAGCAGAACGCTCATTAAAGATAATTATAAGTTTCAGGAAATGATGAAGTTGCGTAGGTTGCTTTCTTGTTGCATTTAAAATTCTTTCCTACGTGGTTATCCTTGCGATTTAGTCAATCTCCACACATTCCCAGTGCCATGTTCCCTCACAACAGCCCAGTAAACAACATTTAGAAATGTATTTATATAATTTAAAGCTCTCAAACCCTTACTATACATTTTCTGTTGATATGTTATACATCATGTCCTCCCCATTTGTGTTCAAAGCATTAAAGAGCCATTTTGGCACATATCCTTGCCAATGAAACCTTCAGGAAAAGCCATCTAGGAAATATTAGCTGGGTTATATTTCCTACAGCGTAAAGGCATATCAAATGATGCTGTTGTTGCTGCCCCTGAAGGACTTCAGGTCTGACCTTCAATTATAATGAAAATACTTTATTAACAGTGCCACATGCACTGCCACCGCATACACACATACATGAACACACACACACACACAAACAGGAAGAGGAGAGGAGGGTTGTTTCTGCAGGGGGAGGAAGGAAGCAGGTGTCAGGGCTGTGAAAGACTTGCCTTGTCCCCAAAGCCTCCTTTCAGGGCCTCATTCTACCAGTACCCTCCAGAAAGAGCCATAATCAGCTTTTCCCTTCTTTAAAGAAAACATGCTATAGACGAACACACTACAGAACCCCCACTCAGACTTAGCTCTTCATAGGTGTACATAGACTTAATACCAGATAACCTTGCCATGTGTTTTTAACGGAGGCCAGTGGGTTGTGAGAGCTGGATATATTTATATATATATATGAACTAGGGCCTGCAGTAATTCATAATTAATTTGTAATCAATGATTTTGTGTGCTTGGCAAATGTGTGCTTGGCTAAAGTACTGTATCATGCTTGCAGGTCTGTCTTTTGGTTTAAAAAATATATATAAATAAAGCAAGAAAAAAAGGTTATTAATGTGAATCTGAAGAACTACTACAATACATTTAGTAGGAGGGAAGGATGAGGATATTTACAGCAGAAAAAAAAAACAGATTCATGTGTATAGAATATAGCAAGGATTTGCTTTTACCTCAGTATGTGGTGACCGGTGTCCATCCACTCATCCAGAACATTCCATATTCCATATACCTCTTTATGTTCAATACCAAACCAAATCTGAAGATATCTATCATTTTTGTATGACATTTGGCAGCATATTTGCAATTTAGTTTATTTTTTCTGTTCATTGAAAACAAAAACTTCAAAAAAATATTCATTACAGATTCTGCAGGTTTAGTTTGCTCTCAGCACTTTGGTTCATATTTCATTCTCTGTTGGTATATGAGCAACTTATGTCATATTTAAGTTGATTCATGTGTAATGTGTAAATCTATCTGGGCATTGATGTATTCCAAGTCTTTACATATTATTCATATTTTACATCCCCTTGGCTGCTTAAATGAGTGACACTTTTTGTGTATTTTATTTTCAAAATAGCATCTTCTTTAAATGAAATACTATTTAGTTTGATGTCAGTACTGCAGGTTCGAAGAAAAATACATAGACGTTTAGTTTTTGTACTGATTACAAATAATTGATTCAGAATACCTTTAGCTTATATTTCTGCTCTCATGTATAACATTTGTTGTAACTAATATATTTTTTGTACATTTATCATTATGTATGTCCATATCACATTTTAATTTGGTGATATTGAATGATTCCTATTTTAATGATTGTTAACTGTTATTTGTCAAAGGACTGTCCAATTATCTGCACAAATAAACATTTAACAGCAGGGAAAAATAATCAGGACTTTGTAAATAGGAGAGAAAAATTCTGACTTTCAGCCTAAATGACATTGTAACAAAGACGGAATTATTATTATTATCCACTGTTTATCCTCCATACAACTGAGTGATCTTTAAAATAAGAACTATCAATATGCACGACTGGATTATGATTGTCAGGTTATATATGGGTTACAAAAATGATGTCATGTGGAATAATGTGTGCCAAAGGCAAACAAAGATCATTCCATAGAAAAAATGTATATTATATTTTTTAACGATGACGTTGAAATACACCTTAAAACATTTTGGGTTTGTAATGGATTTACTTTTTTCTTAATAACAAAAGGGATAGTGACAAAGTCTTTTATTTCAGAACTTTGTCCCCATACCTCTGTTTTGACATTGTTGGTGTTGTGTAGCACAGCTTGTTAGCCGGCATTTGTAGCAAAATACGATGGACCAGTGTCTGCGTTCCTTACACATGAACTCATGCTCCTAAAGGTTCATTGAAAATTCACTGAATACTGTATATACAGTACACTGTTTAGCATTAGACCAATGTACCTGATCTTCCTGTAATATGAGCATATTTATTGTTATCTTCCACTGTGATTCATTTGATTTTGCTAAATAATAGATACATCAAACTGCCTTAGTTTGTTTTTATTTATTCACTGATATTGTTTGTGAATATTTTCGCCCTAAACTTCCATATGTTTACTTGAATGCTATTAGGCTAGTACTCATACTATTTCTAAAAGTTTACATATAATGTGACAATTGACAATAGTGGGGATTCTTTTTTTTAATGCAGGGCCTCATAAATCCATTCAGTTCCTACATTTCAATGGATAGTCAAATGTGCTTTCTAAATATCATACGGATCATACTGTGTGTGTATGTGCATGCTAACAACACGCAACCTACAGTAATTCTCATTGATGAGAGCAAGCTAGGAGTACATTACGTGTTAATACATATGGAATGACAGATTTTAGCATAGTCCTCACTTAGATGTTCATAATATTTAATTGTTATACTTAAAGATACATTATCAGTATACCAATACATTTTAGACTATGTATGCTCTGATGTCAAGGGTATACCAGCACATTTAGCACCTCCCATTTGACTGGGCCTCAACATCGTTGAGCTATCGTCAATACATTCATTTATATTGAGGTTTTATACATAAAACCTCTGTGTTTACCAGAATACTGTATCTCATGCGGTCCAGGTGTTTGCATGAAAATGTACCAGGGGGTCCCAGACAGTTGACATGCATCAGCTGTAAGATAGTGATATGACGTGAAAGGCTTTGGTGGTTTATGTTGTGCTGAAGGGACCATAAAAAGACCAGCTTGGACCAGAGTTAGTAATAAATATCTTCAATCTCAAGCTCTTTTCCCCTTCTGAGAACCAAAACTAAATAATGCTTTCACTGAAAGCTGAAATATATTTTTAAAAGTTTACCGGTCAACCTTGAGCGCCAAACATTTGCTGCACTCTCAGCAACACAGAGACACAAGCACATCGACAATACTGAAAAACTAAGACTGTAGATGGTTCCAGGTACACATACTATTGAATCACTCTGCAATAAGATCAAAAATATTCTCGGAGATCCTCTTAAGAAAAGTGACCAGTGTTACATAGTTCATAAAACCTAATAAATTGGGCTTCATAGTTTGCTTGTGAAGTCACATGCCTCCTTTGATCCCCCTACATCAGGGAAATATTAAGGAATTTGTCGTTTAAATCCGTGTTAGTTTGGTTGTCTGTTTCTGGAGCCAAAATAAATACTACTGTACATCGTGAAATGTTCAGTATGGTCAGCACCAATGGAATG
This sequence comes from Forbesichthys agassizii, assembly GCA_026546735.1. NCBI lineage: Eukaryota > Metazoa > Chordata > Actinopteri > Percopsiformes > Amblyopsidae > Forbesichthys > Forbesichthys agassizii. The sequence continues at coordinate 3,867 of JAODLL010002954.1, read as the reverse complement.
TAAGTGCAGTTAGGTCTGTACACCATCACAACAAAGCATGCAAAAGCACACTATGCTTAATAAAGGGACAACAACCCCTTATACTGTAACTGTGAGTCATAGAGTTGAAAGTCTACATACATTTCATTGTAATAACATCTTCCACGCATTTGAATGTGACCAAAAATTGCTATAGCTAAGTATGTGCAGCGGCTATTTTAATAGTATAGGCTATACGTCCTTCTTCATATAGAGGAAATCAAGATAACAGCCATGCCTTGAAAATATGTATTTATTTATGCAAACCACTGTAAGGTGTCCACAGTACATTAGTATCAGAGTGATGTTACTATACCAACAATAAATATCCTATATCATTATTTTGTTTTCACATTAAACACAAATCAAATGTGACATTAGCTATTTCTTTCATCCAACTCAATCACTACTGTGTGATCCAGTGCCCCATTCACCTCTATGCATTCTCTGCACAGAAACATGAAGCTAAAGTTGCCTGTTGCTCACTTGTTGCTCTGCTGTATTATTTAAAATAATAGTTTGTAGAGAACATTTTGTGAAGTAAAGCTGTCCTATGCAAAACAAAGATTAGCCAGATTGTACATAATTACATTAATGTGTACGCATGAAATAGTGATGTTTACATGTGGACAATTCATTTCTAAGTAAATCGCTGTATAATTGCTTCTAATTTATTTGTCATTTGCCTTTTTATTTAAACGGTATGTTTTTGTTCCATTGAAATCTTGGGCCAAAATCTTGTTTACGAATGAATAATCTTTTACACAAAATATTTCAGATGAGGTTTGTGAAATTGGTGATATAATGAACATAGTAACTAAAATCAATAAACATAGGATACACATTTTGTAAATGCCTCACATAGTTATGGTGTGGTCTCTCACAGCGTAAATATCTTCATCTCTAGATTTAACCTGCAGGCCATGGCCACACAGCTGTGTCACTCAGTACATCCTCTGTTGCTATGATGCTGGCTCTATGGGCAGGGCTCCCTGGCAGATCACTGGCACAGGCAGACATGGAATATATTATCTCAATGGGGAACAGGGCAAGGCAACCTGCCAATGTCACTGAAAGAACTCTCTGTGCTTGGGTAGAAGAATCTTTCTGCTGTCATGGCAAATTGATTGTATTTTACCCAGTGTGCATTGCTAGACCAAGACAAGGAGGGAACAGAGAGAACTGCAATTACTTCAGGTAGAGGAATGATTGTAGGGATGAGTCTATAAAAAAATGGAGTGATATAGATATAAAAGCCTGCAAGAACAATGGACATAAAATACTATAATTATCAGTTATAGTATTTATTCGGGCATTGCATCTGAGTGACTACAAAATAAAATCACTTGATAGTCATCAAGTGATTTTATTAGTGTTGATATATCTAGGCGCTGCAGGTACAATGACACGGCCAGCAACGTGTAAAACAATAACATGCTTTAGACCAGAAAAGGTTTATGCTGTTTTCTTTACAACTCGGACATTACTGGGCACATTAAACATTGTAGCACACTTTTCCAGAAATTTCAGCTGGTAACAATTTATTTGATATTGTTTTTATAAGATAAACATGCACCATAAAGTAGCAAACATAAGAACATGGCAGCACGTTTGCAGTAAATATTTCAGTGAGTAGTGTGTATAGCAGTGTCATTGTATCATCCTCAATTTCTCCTACCCACCTTCCTAACTGTAGGCTGTAGACTAGCTAACAAGTCAGACTAAAGTTAGATGGATATATGACAATTCTTCAAGAGAGGTGCCAGCAGCGCTACAGAAGTCCAATCAGGTGAGATGTATACCAGTTGAAACAAACACATACAATCTTAAACATTCATCACCTGTTAAGACTCGAGTTATTGCAGTATATGAGTTTAATAACAATGTCAGTGTTGTGAATAAAAGCAGTAACTTTGCAGCGATGAGCATAAAGGGTTCATTATCATCATCTGCTGTACTGTCCCTTGACCCATCTATTCCAGCATTGCCATGGCATTTGTGAAAATTTGCCAGAAGGAAATATTTATTTATTTATTTATTTATTTATTTATTTATTTATGGGAGAAAATCACTGGCAGCGCCTGAAACTTTATCACAGTTATTTGTAGGAACTACTGTATGTGTGAAGGGAATGTATATGTTTAGTCAACCTTATCGAAAAATCTCCATATAGTTTGTACACCAGTTAATACTTGGGGGGCTTAAAACATTTAATTCCTGGGGGAGCATGCCCCCAGATCCTATAAAAAGTATAGCCCCCCTATTCATGAATGTCCGGTGACGTCCTTGATACCACACACACACACACACACACACACACACACACACACACACACACACACACACACACACACACACACACACACACACAATGCGATCAGTGTGATTCTTTTACTGATGTACTATGTACATTGGTCATAGAAAGTAATTAGGCACCTTAATTACAAATCATTGATTGTAATATTTGAGTTTGTCTGATGCCTTGCTTAGTCCAGAACATTCTAGTCATTAACATGTAACCATAGTGACAGTACAATAACAAGTAGGTGTAGTTATAGACATCTTTCTCAAGCATGACACACAGAGCCAGTTGCATGGGGGAGATCACTGACAAACAGCATCGGCCCATCAGAGTCTAAATGTCACACGAGAGTGTGAAGCTTTGTCGCCCACATCAACCCTCGGCCTTCTGTAACAAGCACGCCATGTTGTTTCACTTCCTGGCCTTTGCTCTCACACACGTGCCTGACACACAACCACATGTGTACTGCACATTCTCTTGTAGACATGCCAGCCCAAACTGCCACACATGATACACATTCTCACATGCACACCCACAAACATACACACACACATTCCCATATAGACAAAAACACAGACAAGACACAACATGGTTATGTCTCTAATTAGCAGGCCTACCTGGGTGGTATTTGAAAGCGGAGGTGTTTGTACGACACAATAATGAGAGCCAGTATAAAAAGATTACGCTTACAGTCTGTCATTTTGCTGTTAAGTCAGACTCGTCATGGGGGTTGAGTTTGGCTTTCATGATGAAGGCCATTGGGGTCATTCCCTTGTCTGGTGAAGAAAGACTGAATTCCTTCAAGCAAATAGTATAGTAGGCTATAAAGTAAACATACAATACAATGTACAGTATAAAGATTAACAAACATCTAGATAATGAATGAATAATTAATAATGTTGTCCATGTACTTTTCTGTCATTATTCACAGAAAACAAATTAATGGTTCACATTTGTTAGCAACACTTGTCTAAAGAAATTAGAAATGTAATCAAAATGTGCAATTGGTAGGAACTCACCTTCAAATCTAGCAGTAATGGTATAAAATGGCTTGGAAAATATATTTTCTTAGAATGTATCAATTATTACTAATGTCTGATTTGTCCATTGAATTCTAAATACATTTTTACCATATTTCTTTGTTTGCATCTTGCTCAAAGATGTTTACTTACTCCATAATGGTCCTTGAACCAGGTTTCCTCCCTCTGGGCTTTCCCACCTTTCAAATGGATGTGGTTTGCTGTTTGGTGGGGTGAGTGTGTGTGTGAGTGTAATGCTATAATTGTTTGCTGTTTGGTGGGTTGAGTAATGCTATAATTTACACGTCTTGTCAGCGATACCGAATCAAATTCAATAGTGCACACACATGATGTAACTATACACATCTTTACCACAGTGGATGTATAGCATTTCAGAGCAGAATGCTATAGGTCCTGTTAGTGTGGGAGTCTGTGGTTTGGCTAAGCAACGCCATCCATCCATCTTCTCCCGCTTATCCGGAGTCGGGTCGCGGGGGCAGCAGCTTCAGTAAGGGACCCCAAACTTCC
>JAODLL010002952.1:0-12049 GCA_026546735.1 Forbesichthys agassizii | reverse complement strand
AGAGAGAGAGAGAGAGAGAGAGAGAGAGAGAGAGAGAGAGAGAGAGAGAGAGGTAAGTTGATTACGGCAGAAATAAATCAAAAGTAAAACCAAATATAACATAAAACTTCAACGCTAAGGAACTCCACTGGCATAGCCACGGGTGTGCCAGGGTGTGCCAGGGTGTGCCTGTGCCAACCAAAGAGGCAGCTGCCACTCATAAATCAAATGCAGAAACAGTATGCATTTTTGTTATAGCCTTAAACATTTTTGTTATGAAACATAGGCTATTATGGTTTAATTACTAATTCTAATAGCCCAATTGTTAATTCTAAATGTCTTTAGTCAAAAACAACATAATCCATCCAGTAAAAAAAATGTATCTCACACGCGACTTCGTTGAATGCACCTGTGAGCATCACACCGGAGTAGTAGTAGTAGTAGCAGTAGCCGGTGTCGTGCCCAAAATCTATTCGTTTTTACAAATTGTGGGAATATAACCATTAAATGCACTTTTTCATATGGTGATCACTTCTTATTGGACAATCACTTTTTGGCACGACACCTGTCAATGCAACACTTCCAGGAGCTAAAGCGCCAGTTATGCCACACTAGTTGAAAAATAACTCCCAAATTACTTTGTATTTTGATCACATTGCTTGTTACAAGCTGTTCCATGGTCGTCTCCTGTTCAACAGTCGACATGATAGGATAAAATGCCATACTTGCTGGCATTTTAAAAGGAAACCTACAGAAACTTGAGTCAAATTATTATTTCATTATTTAAGGATAAACTGCGTTGTTTTGCAGGTAGGTAGGCTGTCAATAACGTTTTCAGTTTTGTCATTATGCTGTCAGTGTGCTGTGTTAGTGTAGATTCTTGCCCAGTTATCTTTTATTTTCGTCAAAAACATCCATATCCACGACCACATTTCAAAGTGTAATCTACGCTGATGTGACCCTTGTGGGCATGGGCCTATTTTTTATTTAGCTGATACGTAAATAATGTTTGCACTTTGACGTTTAAAATAAAGAATGAAATAGTGATGTTGCACACCAAGTTTTTCAGAGGCACAGTCTTTTCTCTGGCTACGCTACTGAGGATTTGGAATAAACTTAAAAACAAGTACAATATATTCAAATACTGAAAATGAAACATTTCTCTGGATCAGACATACTGCATCCCTGCTGATAGAGTTATAACAAAGAAATGTGAACACACACATTCTCAAATCTACACATTGGCTCCCTATATGTCAGAGGATTGATTTCAAAATACTCCCGATTGTTTATAAGTCACTAAATGGTTTGAGGTCAAAATACATTGCTGAAATGCGCAAAATGAGCACAATATGAGCCATCTAGACCCCTGCTAACCGTCCCCAGAATAAAAACAAAACAAAGTAGTGTTTAGCTACTACTCAACAAATATCTGGAATGATGGGAGACCTGCTCCAACACAGACCATTTTAAAATCCACTTAAAATATTTATGTTCACCATTGCCTTCTGCTGAACTGCAAACATTGCACTTTGACATACTGACATGCTGATACATTTTATATATTTTTTCTCTTCCTTTTTATAAGATTTTATTATGTTATTCAATGTAATTGTATTTTTATATCTACATCCTTTTAATTGGGAAATATAACAAGGTTTAATATATGGAATATAATATGATATAATATGAAACACACTGAATGTGCATCGTGCATGTAATATATGCTATATAAATGAAATGCCTAGCCTTGAACCCATGCGTTAAAGGCATAGAAACACGTGCAGGAGGGATGAAAAACCATTATGGTAATGGACACATTGCATGTATGGAGAATGACATTCATACCATAAAGCATAACGGTCTGGCATTTTATCTCTGCTCTTTTGTTTTCATGAAAGGGGCAACCAACAATGTTAGAGAATCACCTGACATTTGATTGTTCAGATGTTCGGACAGAGGTTATTTTGCCCTGAGCGTTTTATAGAACTGTCCTGGGAAAATCTGTACAAACGGGGACCTTTCTAGTCCTTTTCTACCAGGAGTCAAGCTTAGGTGATTTAAGGCCAGCGCCTGTGTTTGTTTAGATTGACGGATTGATTTTGTTGAGCTGAGTTAAAATGTCAGCAAGTGGATTGGGTTTTACACAGGCCTGCTGGGTTAGAGGTTCAGGAGATTACAAATCAATACATATACAGTATTGTTAGTAGGAACTGCTGTATAAAGCAATCAAAAGCATTAGCATCGTTGGAAGATGAACTAAAAAGTAATGGGAAACTGACATTCAGAACCTCTAACCGACATAATTTTTTAACATATATATAAATACACCTTTTTGTTGGGACGCGGACACGGGACACCCTTCTTGAAATGGTGACAATCCCAGGCACAGCAATAATCCATAGAAAAACACTGCTGTCTTACTATCAATAGTAACCAGGACAGACGTATATGGAATCTAAACTTCCCGTCATTGGCTTGTAACGGTGTAGCTCTGCTGCCGTCACATTGAAGAACAGAGTAGACTCCTATATGCGTGACAGACAACCATTTAAAACAAGGTGGGCTTGCTGTTATTCTATCTATGAGGTGTAGATAGATTAACTGTCTTCTACAGCTTTCCAGATATCTTCCTTCGAAGCATCTTTATTACCAGCGCCACCCCCTTTCTTGGTAAATTCTGCACCAGCATGTAGGCTAGAGGTTTTAAGTCAACTCTTTCAATGATACACTACTAAGGAAATGCAATTTGTGGAACAATGGTTCTGAAATATCACAGACCGAAATGCCTAAGATCGGTAGGTGCACCGATTCCAAATGCATGACGTGACATAGTAGTACTACCGGGTAATAACACTGCAGGGTAAGTACTGTACATTATTGACTGTCAATATATTTAACTTTAAAATAATAATTATGACTCCTGTAGATTTTATTATTTAATGTTTTAGCCAGTTGCTAGAAAAATTAAATTACCTTTTAAAATAATATTTACAAAAGTTAAAACGATTTATACTGTTAACTACCACGTGTGTAGGCACAAGACTCAGCCCCATCCACACAGCTGCATGGAAGCAAATGGAGAATTCAAACAAAAGCAAAACAAAGGCAAAATAATTGTTTATTTATCGTATTCGAGGTACAATGTTCAATTAATCGTGTGATTTTAGGTGATGTCGCCCAGCCCTACTTATTAGACAGGAAGGCTGGTGAAGAAGTCTAAAGAAACTGCACAAGTGCACAATAATAAAAAGTATAAAATAGGAACTTCTGGGGGTATTCCAGATTTTTAGAGGATGCTGGTAAACATTGTTAGTCTTCTGCCAACATAACCTTCCAACAACTCACCCTTGCTAGAAGGGTGAGTTGGGTGGAAAAAAATGTTCTGACCTAATTGTTTTATTAGGTGACAGCTTTCAAAGCTCTTTAAAACTTCTAATGAAAGAGGCAATGCATTTGTATAGCTTTCTAAATGTGGCATTTGCTGCCTTAAGCTTCCTTTGACATACAGTAGAAAAGTCACTACTTGAGTAGTGGATGCACGTGTGTGTGAGTTAGAGAGTGTAAATTGGTGATTAATAGAAACACATAATCAATTTATACACCGAATGTGAAACACAGTAGAGCCGTTATAGGCACACAATCACACACACACACAGTCAACCCAGAGTGCACAAAATGCCACGCAATAGAAATCACAAACAGGACATGGTTAGATACTAAGGATGGCACAATCCAATTTTTTCAGTCCCGATACCAATACAGATGCCTGCAATACGGATATTGTCCGATACAGAGTACCTATTCGATTGGAGGTGCTGTACTCCTCACTGACTGAGGAAGAGACTGGGAATCATGTTTTGTGTAAGGAACCAGCAGGCTTAAACATTGCTGTCCACAACAGCTCATCCAGGAGCAAAGTACAAGGCTTTCTTTGAGAAGCCCGAAATTCCCATTTCAAGGAGGGGGAAACAATAATCATAAAGGTTTTCTCGAAAGATTAAAACGTTTTGACGGTCAATTTTAAAATGTATCCATCATTTGTAACCAAGGAGCAGGATGCTTTCAGGTCATCACAGAAGAACATTTTCATATTTTAATATTCATTATTAAATCTATTTTAGAAGATTTAATTTGGTCACTGATAGTCAATGTCGGCTATTGACAAAAGACGTGCGAAATGCTGAGAATATAATGTAAGGAAAGATTTGTGATTTCATTAAATTAAAAACATACAATGGATGCAGAAAAGACATAACACTACATATGAGAGAGGCAAGGCCTGCTCACCACCATGTTGTAGGCTTCAGGTACATCTATTTGAAACTGGAACTTTCCACTCTGGTAGTAGCCCTCATCTGACCAGAAGAAACAGACACAAAGACAGATGAGGCAAACATATATTACACCATTGTCAATGTCACCAGTACGCATTGCTTTCAAAGAATGTGCCCTCGACAGTCTAATTAAAAGGAGTTATAGCCATTAAAACTAATTGGGGTTAAGAAAGAGAAGGATAAGGAGGACATAAAAATAATAACGTTACAGTATGCTAATGTGAAGCAATAAAATGACTGGCTATACACAGGCTTGACAGATTAACATGCACTATGTATAATTACAATTGACGCTTCTATCCCAAGCAACTCACAGTACCGTGAGCACAAATAAGGAACAGGTAGGGGGCAGGGATCTTGACCCACAGACATGCAACTGGGAGTCAACCAGCTTAACATGTTCATCCTGCCACCACTTCATTTTGAATAACTGAGTTTTCCATGCAGGAACCTATCTCAGGGGAGTGAAAAGGCTTTCTTGACGTCACCGCATACACAGGGTTTAATGCTGACTTCTTCTCTTAGAATTACCAACAGCAATACAATTCAAATAGAGGCACATGCAAAGCTGGTTCCACTGGGACCAGAGAAGCTTACAGAGGCCTGAATGTACACACAGAACCTGCGCCTACATATTTTTAATATATCAACTGAGGTGACCTTTCCAGTCAATTCAATGCCCATCTACCTTTACTAGCGGACAGACTCAATCTCTCTCAGCTCGCCATATGCAGTCCTTCTGGCCAATTACTGCCCTGTTCCAGTATATAGGGGGGAGCTTTAATAGGATTCTTTAATGAGCCATATGACCTTTCGAATCTGCATTGTGATCCCTGGGCTGTGTATACAAAGGCATGGCCATAACATGATTATAGTGCTCTGGGGATGGGGAGAAAACGAGCAGAAGGGGAGACAGGGAGCGGGACGGGACAAAATGGTGACAGCATGACTCGGCGTGCGTGGATGGACTCCGAGCACTCAATACAGCAGGCAGAGCAGGTGTCTATCAACACCGTGCTGAGACGGCCAGGACATGCTTTGGGTGCTGACAAATCCCCATTCACACTGTAAACAAGCAATTACAACATCGTGGCATGGGTGGGTAGGTAGTTCGCGAAACAACACTTGCAATAACACCACACCGGCAAGACTAAATGAGACTTGATGCATTGCAGCTACATCATTTGCGATCCACCACATGGACTACGTTGTAACAAAACATACTTAAGAGATTGATCTGCACATTATTAGGCTACATAAAACACAAATGTTGAGACGTTGATTTATTTGTGTACAGTTTAAGTGTAAGCTACTTAGCAGTAGTACACAATAGACTGATTCATTCGCTGCTAAAGACCTACTTTAAAGTCCTCCTACTGCAATGCTATATCTTGAAACCAACCGACAACGCTTTAGAGCACCAGCCCTGGACCTCCCACAGGCTACATGACCTGAACTGAGAAGCTTTTCCCTTGTTAGGTCCTCAACTTGCAGGCATGCACCCCTGCAGGAAGCCATACAAGAAGAGGCCCGCCCTATACAATTGGTAATTCAAAACACACCTGACTCCATTCAGGCACAATGACGGAGTGGCATTTTAATTAGGCCAGACCAACAGTCCTCTTCTGAATTATAAATCAAAAGAAACAGTGAAAGAGGACGGGGAGAGTGAGAGAGCAAGAGAGAGAGAGAGAGAGGAGCAATGACGCCAACAATGAGACCGTTTCCAGGCTAACAGACCCAATCAAAAAGCATTTATATGTCACTAACTGTCGTTGGCAGACTGGGACAATCGGTCCCTAATCTCAGTAGATGGTGGGGGCGCTCACAAGCCAATAGCTACCAAATGCATCTGTTCCAGACAAAAATCTATTATTCATCTCCCTCATTAGAGGGCTGGGGGTCAAAGGTTTCTAATTAAATGCCCAGACAGTAAACATCCCAGAGTATGTGATCACTGTCCGGGTAAAACAAGTTGGATCCTGTGAGAATAGAATAGCCTAATAGGTATAGCACAGGAAATTAGAATTAGGATAAAACACATTTTATTTTTTAAAAGAATTATATATTTTATATGAAATAATGAATAATTAGCTACTTATCAACAGGAACAATAATACATATATCAATCAACATGGAAGTAACAAGGCTTAAAATAAAATACAGTTTAAACATTTAAATGTATACACACTAAACAACAATATAAACGCAACACTTTTGTTTTTGCCCCCATTCATCATGAGCTGAACTCAAAGATGTAATACTTTCTCTATGTTCACTGTCCTCTAAATCTGTGTTAGTGAGCACCTTTGCTGAGATAATCCATCCACCTCACAGGTGTGGCACATCAAGATGCAGATCAGACAGCATGGGTATTGCACAGGTGTGCCTTAGGCTGGCCACAATATAAGGCCACTCCAAAATAAGGGCAAATACAAAAATGCAACCCGCCGCTCCTTTTATGCCGCCACTGTATCAGAATTTTATAAAATGTGTGAAACTGTGTGAAGTTGTCCCATATTTATATCCGCAGTGCGTGAACTGTCCCCCTTTCCCCCCATCCCCCCACTTCATCAGTCTCTCTCTCTCTCCACTTTAAAGCGTGCATCGCATCATGGATCGTACTAGCTTGATGATGGATCGGCGCACCAATCACTTACATAGTCAAAACATTTTAGCCAACGTTACTGGAAAACAAGAATTAAAGTAGATTTAACTTGATTAGACTAGATTTCATTTAAAGTTACATATTTCAAAGTCTAAATAAGCATATTAGAAACATATTCTCTATTCATGGTCAACTATTTATAGGTTGTGACATTATGTTCCAGGCAGCTACCGTTAGCAAAATGAATTGTAGCCTAATAACATGCTGCAACGTTATCATAGCCTACTTAGTCAGCAAAAGATATTATTTACATTTGGTTACATTTTCAGATATATAGATATATTCAGAATATTTTGCCAAGAAGAGAAAAAAACCTGATGTCTCTGAGGAAGATACTATTAGTCAGGTAGGCTACAGCAAAAAAACACACTTTACCTTTACTTTATTAGGGAGGTACCAGACAAAGTAGCCTACAGGGCCTATGCCCTAAAACTAAGTTGTTGAAACACAAGTTGTAGGCTAACATTCAGCTAAAAATATTCACTCTAAAAATATAAGATAATTATCCAACGTTACTTATTAAAACATATTTATATTAGTATATATAGTATAAGGATAAGTATAAAGATAAGCAGGAATAGTGGATGCGAGTGAAGCAGGAGAGATGGCAGAGAGAGAGAACAGGGTAGGAGAGGAAAGATGGAGAGGAGAATGGAGGAGTTAATGACAGAGGAAAGAAGACAGTAAGCACAGATCATCAGGCTGGGACCTTACATGGGTTATTAACCCACGGTTGTACCACACCAATCATGGTGAGTATTCAATATTACCCCATATCATGCTGTATATTTACAATATTTTAATGAAAATTCTGTAAAGATCAATGCCCAATAATTGCCGCTAACTGCTAATATGTACTGTGAGAGGCAGACAATAAAATCTAAAGTTTGTTATGCAATGTCATTTGTTTTATATTTCTAAATTACCGATTGATATTCACTCCGACCGCCAAAACACACACCATCAAGGTCTAACAAAAATGTTTGCTTAATAAATTATGCTTAATAAAGAAAATCCTAGAGCAATGCAATCCTAGAGCTATGCAAATATATACAATAATCTTATTTTTTTTAAGGACTAGGCTACTTCAGTGTAAATGATGTCCATTAAGTGCTTCATTTAACTGGCTCCTTTGTGAAATAGGCCTAATCAAAGAGTTTTGTTAAAGAGTGTTTCTAAGCATTAAGGCTGCATTTCCCATGTGTGCCATCGCCTCACTGCAAAGCCACCACAAAAAAAAAAGAGAAAAGAAACACTGATAAGAAAAAAGAAACTCCTGAAAACCGTCCAGATAATTTATTGCAAACGCCCTCCGGAGGGCTATAGTGGCATAACGGCAGAGTGACGAGAATAGGATGTGATGGCTGTAGACAGGGACATGACTGTTCCTGACATAAAGGCTGGGAGACACATTAATAATTATAAGCGTGGCTGAGAGCAACGGCCACATCTGACAAAGCCCCGACCGGAAACGCAAGCGATCGACCCAGGAGAAAGACCTAGGATCTGATTGATCTCATTCCATGTACTATTCCACAAGCAAATGTACTGTTATTTTGCATGTATTATCATTTTCTAGGTTCCATGCTCCTGTCTGATCAGCCCAATATAGACATTAAAGAAATTCAGAACTGCTATTCAACCGACAAAATGTTCAGTCAGATGAAACAGCATAACAAAAAACCATGGCAGCTTCTAAAAAAATAGTCTCAAAGCACTCGGAATACCAGCACAAACAAAAACCAGGGCAGTTTCACAAAGTGAAAAGGCCACCAGCTATATTCACCAGACACCAATAAGCACACACAATGGCGAAATAAGTGTCCCGTCGGATCACGTTCAGAATTAGTATGCGGTTGTCTGTTAGCTCACATCGTTAAATGTATTTGGTTTTTGTGGCCAAACAATCATTTGGCTAGTTTGTATCCCCAACAACTATTTGTTTGAGGATGCATTGAATTAAGAGCACCACTAAGCGGACCAATTACAGACCATCCAGTGGCTCCCTCATATAACAGAGACCCCAGACTGTATAAATAGTGATAAGATAAACCTTGGGACCCGCAGCCTTGTGTGTGTTACAGCATCACGTCCATTGACAAGACACCACCATTCTCTACAGTCATTTCAAACATGGAGATTGACTCAGCCAATGTCAATGCATGTTGATCCCATGTTCCATTGGTGAAATGGCGCTGCCCGCTTCCATTTCCTCACAAACACAACGTTGTCTGGGGTAACAATGTGTCACACCTGTGCAATAATCATGCGGTCTGATCTGCATCTTGATGTGCCACATGTGAGGTGGATGGATTATCTCGGCAAAGGAGAAGTGCTCACTAACACAGATTTAGACAGATACAGTATATGAACAATATTTGAGAGAAATAGGCCTTTTGTGTACATGGAGAGTATGTATTAGATCTTTGAGATAAGCTCATGATGAATTGGGGCAAAATATATCTGGAACAAAAAAATATATATACACTGGTACTCCCAATGTTTAATCAAATTTGAATCATGCAATTATATACTTAGAAGATTAGCAGTGTACTGTAGTTATTTTGGCCAGCTGGTTATTGATGAGAAGAGCACAAGAATATGGTAAAGGGCGTAGCGATGGAGGAAAATGGTAGCCATTATGTCATGCACCTGTTGTCCATTTATGAAATATTCCAAATAAATAATTCAAATAAATATCTAAATGCAATCTCTCAACAGTATTTGCTTTTTCTGTAGGGGGTAATCAACTTCAGCTGAGGGTTCAAAAAAATTAGACATGCATTTCAAATTGTGTTTTGTATTACTTTGAATTTGGGGCGAAGCCAGTTTAAAAGGAAACTAAAGCATTTTTCCACTGCAACACTTTTATTTATTCTGTTGGTGTCTGTTTTCTCTTACAGTCTACATTGGAGGGGCGGGTGAATTTAGTCATTGAAAATATGTATCTATCTTATGTACTGCACCTGGGATATTCATATGACAAATACAGAGTATAAAAGCTAGCTTTCTGTTGATTTGTTTGGTTGGGAATTCAATGAAAGCAATGAAATGCTTCTATATTGAAAAACAACACATGGCTCTTTTTTTCCCCCACCCAAGAACAGTGATTCTTGGATGGTATGTTGTCGCCTCAGTGGCAGTGGGGCCTGATTACAGTATGTAGGATTTCCTAGCTCATTCTGTATAAAGCAAATGAAATCTCTATCTGAGTGTTAGAGACGATTCAATTCCCTCATTGAGTTAGTGAGAAACTACATATTTAACAAGCAAACCACCTGTCCTCGCCGGTAGAATGTGATTCATATCCAGAGACCTATCAATGCTCAGTTTGTGTGCTTCGATCTACCTTGCTGAGGACTGCACCACTAAAAGGGAAAGGAAATACCAGGACTTAACCATCATGAAAAGAAGCTAATGATGTGGTTTCACCATGGCCTGAAGGGCTGGGGGGTAAAAAAAAAAGAACACAATCTAATCTACTGTAGAGACTTTGTTGCTGTACCACACATATTGGATGTCAACAGAAAGCAGGAGAGAGACAATGTGACAGTGAGAGAACACATTTTCATAGCCTGCTCTTCATTTCACCATCAGTAATGCCCTATATCCTGTATTGATTGGGAAGGTTTCGCCATAACCACCCACATTTGCAACGTTAAACACTTGATCACCTTTATTATCTAAGAACACTGTCCATCTTCTCAAGTAAATGAGATGTAACAACATATCCAAGTAGATCTAGTTACATTGGATTAGGTTAAGATGCTATTTAAAGCATTCAATCATAAATAGTCCTGCCTAGGGGCTGCCAGGCTTTTCTGGCTTATGTTGCACTATAAGAAACCTCGTTAAAAATCATAGAGGCAGGGCTTGCAAAATTAGATGTTTTATTATCTTACACACCACTATTTAAGTACCATAGTACAGTAGTTACTTTTCAACCCATTAAATTCAACAAATTTAGAAAGGCATGCATTTCCCTCCACAATCACCACCTCATCTGTAATTAGTAATACTCTATTAAAGGTTCCCTATTAAAGAAAATGTATGTTCTAAAACAAAATACAATCTGGCCTATCCTGGATACAATCCTGCCACTCCCACCCAAAAGGCCAATCACGTTAGGGCATGTTTAAAGGTGAAACACCATCTGAAACAGAATGTTCAGCTTAAACAGAGAAAAAGTCAAGCAATTATTAAAATGATATCGTGTTCAAATTAGGCAACGTTTTTGCTCGCTTACGAGATTTCATTAACAAGTATCATCCATGACCTTCTGACCTTCCCACAAAATGTGTTTCTGGTCAAGACAGGATATTTAGCAATCTGAATGACATTAGTTTATGTGAGAATACTCACACCGCATAAGCGCGCGTGTGCGTGCCTGTGTATGTCTGGATAGTGTCAGGTTTTGAATTATTGAGTTATTCCTTTCCAGAGAAGTCAATCTCTTTATCAGGTGCTCTAATAGAAGTGGTTACAGTATCTATAATGGCTGAGCTTGGCTTTTCGTGCAGATTCTGCCAACAGAGGTGTTTTTCTTACTGGTGACTGGTATTTCAGTGCAAATTTAAGGTGATGGTGGAACGATATGTCTCTATTTCACTTTCACGCCGTCACAAACACAGAGCCGAAGCAATGTCACAATGAAATTGCAAAAAAGAAAGGCGTCTAAGCAGACACACAGGAGGAGGACAAACTGTTCATTCAAATGTGCACAACACAAACACTCCACATCAAATGCATCCCGCCTGGCTGAGGGAACATTCCAGTTTCAGCCGGTATGGTACAGTAGAGATTCATGTGTTCCTCATCTCTGTAGGGGGTGGGTGGGGGATGGAAGGCAGGGAGGGGGGGAATTCTCTAGAAGCCATCACATGTCCCATTACAAAAACACAAGAAACACTAAATGGTAAATGGACTGCATTTACAGTATCTTAGCTATTTTCCAACCCACAGGCCACTTCTTTACATCACTGCCTCACTTTATTGCCTTCTCACACACACACACACACACACACACACACACACACACACACACACACACACACACACACACAAA